>CM066338.1:8051084-8308584 GCA_033807585.1 Hydrophis major
TTTACCTTGGTAAGGCCACACTTGGAATACTGCATTCAGTTTTGATCACCACAATATAAAAAAAGATTTTGAGACTCTAGAAAGAGTGCAGAGAAGAGCAACAAAAATGATGAGGGGACTGGAGGTTAAAACATATGAAGAACAGTTGCAGGAAGTGGGTATGTGTAGTCTAGTGAAGAGAAGAACCAGGGGAGACATGATAGCCGTCTTCCAATATCTCAGGGAGCTGCCGCAATGAGGAGGGAGCCAAGCTATTTGTCAGATCCGTTTATCTGTCATTCTTCAATGGAAGAAGAAGGCGGGAGGGAAGTTGGTAAAGAAATCCTTTTTGATGTAACCTGAATTTTATATTGAATTTGTATAACCTACACATGATATACAACTGAAGGATTGGAGCCAGATGCCCCAGGATCCTGTCACCTCTGGAAGAGACAGCAAGGGGAGAAAGGACCATAAAAATTCCAGCTCCGGAAGATACTTCCTGAGAACTCTTCAAAAGATCGTTCCCAGAGGAGGAGAGGGGGAATTAACATGTTGGTTCTTTGTTTGACAAAATACACATCAAGATAAGGAGACGGGTCCTAACTTCCCTTATCTATCACTGCATGCCTGGGAGCCGTTAGACTCTGCTTTGAAACCCTACTTGAATTGTCTCATCTCAATAAAGGATTCCTTTTGAAACATCTCGTTTCCAGAAGTTCATTCTTTCGGTTGAATAGGAAAAGTTCAGTAGCTGACACGATTCTCCAAAGCACCTGAGGGCAGGACAAGAAGCAATGGGTGGAAATTAATC
Source organism: Hydrophis major (assembly GCA_033807585.1). Classification (NCBI taxonomy): domain Eukaryota; kingdom Metazoa; phylum Chordata; class Lepidosauria; order Squamata; family Elapidae; genus Hydrophis; species Hydrophis major. The sequence goes on from CM066338.1 coordinate 8,051,878, forward strand.
AAGGAGAGAAGCAACCTAGAACCAAGGAGAAATTTCCTGACTGTGAGAACAATTAACCAGTGGAACAACTTGCCTCCAGAAGTTGTGAATGCTCCAACACTGGAAGATTTTAAGAGGAGATTGGATAAACATTTGTCTGAAGTGGTATAAGGTTTCCTGCCTAGGCAGGAGGTTGGACTAGAAGACCCCCATGGTCCCTTCCAACTATTCTATTCTGTTCTATTCTATTCTATTCTATTCTATTCTATTCTATTCTATTCTATTATGTTCACTGAGAGCATTTACACCAAGACAAATTTCTTGTCTGTCCAATCACACTTGGCCAATAAAGAATCCTATTCCGAGAGAAGGCGGAGCTTCGTTTTGGCGATACAGCTGCAATCTCGGGGCTCTGAGATCGCAGCTGATATTTTCGCCCCTGGTCGGTCCCAATGGACCTAAACCATCCTGTAGAGATGGTGATCGTGAAGGGCATAGTCCCAGGATCCCAGGGATATTGCAAAATCTCTGGTTTGATCCGGGAGAAGCCCTTTTGCTGGCGGCGGAGAGGCAGCCTCCATAGCTGCTGAAGTCGGGACAGCTCCGGAAAGGAAGTGGCTGGAAGTGAAAGTGTGTCGGCTGGGCTAGAAACTTCTTTTGTGTTGTAAATTCGCTGAGATTTGAAAGGGCACCCTGAATAGAGAAGAAACCTGTGAGATATTTTTTTTTGACAAAAACTGTATGAGCGGCGTTTTTAAAGTGATGTCAAATTGAGGCTTGGATTTTTATTTCTTTTTCTTACTTTTTTTTCTTGGGGCTTTAGTGTGACTTTGTAGGTAACCGGACTGAATTTTCTCTCACATATATTTTTATGCTCCTTTTGATTTTTTAATTTTCTTTTAGGATAGAGGCTCCCTTTGGCTATTTTTTCTTTTTATAATTTTTTTTTTTCCTGGCTGGGGCGGGGGGAAGAGTATTAAGAAACTTTGTAACACTGCCAACCAGAGGCTTGAAAATATTTTATTTGAATTGGAGAGAATTGTAAGAAGACTCCTTCTCAAGGACATTTCAATGTGATAAGATAGAGGGAGAGCACAGCAAAATATTATTACAGGTGTTCTCCTGGACTCTTATCAATATTTTAACACTTGAGGCTTGGCTTTGAAGCTAGTGGAGGAGAGAGTCATAATAAGAGCCTTGGACAACTAAATAAAGTGCAGTGTGCTTTCTTTCTTTCTTTCTTTTTACTTGTGATACTCCTACTCACCAGCCTCTTTGTAAATTTTAATTCTAGTAATATTCTTATTTTTGCTTTTTATTTCAAAGGGAAAGCCTCAGAGCCTTTTCTTTATTTTTCTTTTTTTCTCCTTATCTTTACTGGGATCCTTTTGCTTTTTCTATTCATGTTTTTGGACCACTCTGTTTTTTCTTTTTGATTATTGAGACTTCCCAATTGGATTAAGATGTGAAGAACCTGAAGGAATTTCTTCTTTTTTTCTTTATTTTTTTCTTCTTAATCAATATTATTATTTTTTGGGGGTTTTTTTCTTTCTATTTTTCATTTTTTATGGTGGACTACTTTGTAATTGGATTAGGGTCTAGAAGAACCTGAAGATTTTTCTTCTTTTTCTTCTTTTTTTTCTCCTTTTTCTTCTTTGGTTTTGGGCTTTTTACTATTGGATTTTTTCCATTTTGGATTATAATTGGCTATTCTACCAGTTGGATTAAAAGCTAAAAATAATTTGAAGCTTTTGAAGCATTAAAATGAGCAGGAAACCAATATCATCTGGCGTTTCTACTTCTACCTCTGCCTCCCCACCAGCTGGAGGACAAAGTTTAATTCAGACAATGTTGAAGCAAGATAAAGAACAAGAAAAAGTGACTTTACAGATGATTATGCAAGGAATTCAAGATCTCAAGATAAAAACAGACACTATTGGACAAAGAATAGAGAAGACTGATGAAAAAGTGGAAAATATTAAACAAATGGTGGTGAAGTATGAGGAGAGATTCCAAAAAATTGAGGAAGAAGGTAAACAAAGAGAGGAGAAGATTGGAAATATTGACAATAGATTAACAGTGGTTGAACAAGATAAAAGTGGGATGTTGAGGTGGGAGATGGAAAGGTCAGAATTTTATCTCAGATTTCAAAATATAGAAGAAGAAAAAGGATAAAATTTGGCTGCAATAATGATAGAAACTTTGGTGGATGCTTTGGAAATTACAGAGGAAAAGATGATGGATGGAGTAGATGAGGTATATCGAGTTTATACAAGATATGCGATGAGAAATAAATTACCAAGGGAAGTCCATATTAGATTTACCAAAAAATCCATTAAAGCACAAATACTGCAAGTGGTAAGAGAGAAGACGCTGAAATACAAAGGCAAAGAGATTGTGGTTTTAAAACAAATACCCAGAAGAGTGAGAGAGATGAGAAGAGAATATCGATTTCTGACCAAAACGCTATTGGAAAACGAAGTGAATTATAGATGGCTGATTCCAGAAGGATTAATGTTTATGTGGCAAGAACGGAGACATAGAATTGATTCAATTGAGAAAGCAGAACTTTTCCATGCAGAATTTTTTGGAAGGAGAGAAGAGGAGGCAGAGAAAGAGGTCTCATTAATTGAGTTTCAAGAGGAACAATTGGAGACTGAAAAAGAGAAAGGTGCAGTAGGTGGACAGGTGGATAGTAAAGAATAGCATGAAGTGAGATCCACAAGAGCCGTTAGACCTAAATATAAAGCATAACCATGGAAGAGAAAAAATTGATTACAATTAATATAAATGGACTCAATTCAGCTGTTAAAAGAAGGAAAACCTTTCATAAATTAGAGAAATTAAAATTTGATATAATTTGTCTACAATAAGTTCATATTAAAAAACAACATGAACAATTGTTAATACAGCCAAAATTAGGGAAAATATTTACTTCTTTGACTCAATGTAAGAAAAGAGGAGTGGTTCTATACATTAAAGAGGCTTTCCCAGCAAAACTGATCTACACGGATGAAGACGGAAGAGTATTAATGGTGGAAATAATGGACAATAATATAAAAATACTCTTGATTGCAATTTATGCTCCGAATGATAAACAAGAAGAGTTTATAAAAAACTACACATGAAAATAATTGGACTGGACTATGTTAATATAATTATGATGGGAGACTTTAATGGAATTGTGGACAATAAATTGAACTATATAGCAATAACAACAAAGCAAAATAGAAAGACTCTCCCTAAATCCTTTTTTAAAATGACAGACGAATTAACTTTAAAAGATATTTGGAGAGAAAGAAATGTTAAAGCTAAACAATATACTTTTTATTCAAATAGACATTTATCATGGTCCAGATTAGATATGATTTGGATCTCAACAGAATTAATATCTAATATTCAAGAAACAAATATTGAAACAAGTACTTGGGCAGATCACAGCCCAATGACAATTAAATGGAAGGGACAAAAAGAAAGATCGAGATGGACATTAAACAATACTATTTTAAAGGAAAAAGATTTTATACAACGGATGGAAAAGGAACTGGCTTTTTTCTTTAGAGAAAATAAAAAAGAAGATACTTCAACGCAGAATGTTTGGGATACAATGAAGGCATATGCTAGAGATTTGATAATAGATTATACAAGAAAAAAGAATATTAGGAAAAGGCAAGCTTCTAAGGCCTTGGAAGATGAGTATAAAAGACTTGAAAAAGAATTACAGAAAATGCCACAGAAAAAAGATATTAAATTGAAGCTGGATGTAATTAAACATAAAATTGAATTAATAGAGAAAAAAGAATTGGCACAGAAAATTTCTTGTCTGTCCAATCACACTTGGCCAATAAAGAATCCTATTCTATTCTATTCTATTCTATTCTATTCTATTCTATTCTATTCTATTCTATTCACTGAAAGCATTTACACCAAGACAAATTCCTTGTATGTCCAATCACACTTGGTCAATAAAGAATCCTATTCTATTCTATTCTATTCTATTCTATTCTATTCTATTCTATTCTATTCTATTCTATTCTACTCTACTCTACTCTACTCTACTCTGTTCTATTCTTTTATGTACACTGGGAGCATTTACACCAAGACAAATTTCTTGTGTCTCCAATCACACTTGGCCAATAAATAATTCTATTCTATTCTATGACTTAATGTTTTCTGTGCATCCAGCTAAATCTTAGAGACAACCACTATAGCAGCTTTAACAGAAGCTTGGAGCTTCAGGCAACATTTGTCTACCAGCAATGTTTTTTTTTACTTTTAGTGGCTTTTCTAATCAGTAACATCTCTCACAAAGATTCCAGAACCTCAGTATTCATTCTAAAACAGGCCCAGCACCATTGTTAACATTCCTGAACCCTCTGGAACAGTTCCTAGGGGAAAAAAAACCAAACCTCACTCTTACATTGCCTCACCCCTCCATTCTGGATTATTGGTTTTGCATTGTGCAAAATTGTGCAAAAAAGAGATTTTTTTCAAGGCAGTTTAGCCCCATGAATCTGACAAATCACTCGGGAAAATACTGCAAAATCAGGAATCCCCTATTTTCTGTCTGTTCCCAAAGTTACACAAACTATCCAAATTGTACCTCTGGTTTAAGAGAAAATTGATTTTATTTATTTGATTTGTCAATCACTTACAAGAAATAGGTATAAGAATAAACATAGTTATGAATACATGAAATGAATACCTATAAGAAAAATAAAAGAAACAATAGGACAGGGACGGTAGGCACATTGATGTGCTTATGCACGCCCCCTACAGACCTCTTAGGAAAGGGGTGAGTCAATAGTAGATAGTCTAAAGTTAAAGTTTTTGGGGTTTGGAGAAGAAACCACAGAGTGAGGCAGAGAATTCCAGACATTGACCACTCTGTTGCTGAAGTCATATTTCCTGCAATCAAGTTTGGTGCGGTTAACCTTGAGTTTGTATCTATTGTGTGCTCTTGTATTGTTATAGTTGAAGCTGAAGGTAGGACATTGCAATGTATGATTTTATATACTATACTTAGATCAGACCGAAGACGGTGTAGTTCTAGTGTTTTCTAGGTCTAGAATTTCAAGTCTGGTGGAAATCTGAAAGGAACAGAAGAAATTTCTGAAGTTGAGAGATACTGTTTTTAGAATAAAGTGAGAGCACAACGAGGAGGAACAGTAAGTGGAAAAGTAAATTATAACTTAGATCAATGTCAGCAGCTCTGATCATTGGTTCCATCTATCCAATATGGTTTCCACAATTTCAAACCTGAAGCTTCCCAAAGGTTTGCTAAATGTGGAATTAAGATCCATGCCCAGGAGCAGGCTGCAAGGATGGGATGTTACCAGTTCTGCCCGGCTCTATAAAACTGGTAGCTCTGAAGAGCAGCAGACATCAAACAGGTTCTGTGTCTGCTGCTGTTTGGTCCAACCATCCACCTGGGCTCTTACCTATCCTTTATTTCCTGGTTGTTCAACCTCAGCTGCATTGCGCGGCACAGCTAAGGTTGAAAAAAGCAGGAAAGAAGAGGCAGCACAGGTTAAGGTTTTTCACATGCGCGTGAAAAATGTAATCACCGAACCAGTAGTAACACCAGTTGAATCCCAGCCCTGGTGGGCTGCTACCGATTCATCCTGGTTCCAGAGAACCCATAGCTAACCGGTAGTTAATTTTATGGCTGGTTCGATGAACCGGTAGTTCCGACGACTGGCTGGCTCCTCCCAGCCCAGCCCACCCCTCCCAGGAGTGTCCACATGGCCTGTTTTGAATCCCAGGTAAATGCAGGGCCTGTGTGGAGGCTTGGGGAGGGCGAAAAATGGGCCTCCCGGAAGTTTGGGAAGGCGGAAATGGGCCCATTTCCGGCCTCCAGGGGGGCCTGTTGTCGCCCTCCTGGAGGCTCGAGGAAAGCATCCGGAGTCCAGGGAGGGTGAAAATGCTTCCACTGCACCATGGTGAAGGAGGCTGACTAGGCCACACCCACCAGGGCCACCCTACCCAACAACTGGATTGAAGAGAACCGGTTGCTAAAATTTTTGAAACTTACCCCTGATTTCATGCCTGAAGTACAGCTGGGGGAGAAAGAGAAAGATATATATAGCTAAGATCTGCTTTTGTTTCTCTGTTATCATTTTAAGTCTCAGGCTTCAGCTAAGCTTCAGATCATTCCAGCTATGCTTCCTATCTTTTAAAATACCCATAAAGCAGACTTTGATCGGTTTTGTTATTTGCCTGATGCCATTAACCACTTACACCACACATATTATGATTGTAATACTACACCTTGGTTTACGTGGGTATGATGCCCAACTGAATTCAGTAAGATCTCCTTCTCCATATGTATCTTTAATGTGTATTAATTGTTAACTCTGAATGATTCATTATTATCAATTATTACTTAATGATACATCCTTAATGTAATGATCAATTATATTATTACTTTGTTCCTGTCTTTTCTCCAAGAGAGTTCAAGGCAGGTTGTCCCACGTCAAGGTCCTTCTTTTGACATGTTATCGTCCTGGTTATCAACCTTTGTAGACAGATATCTTCAGAGACTATAATTCCCAGAATTCCCAACCAACATGGTTAATCCAGAGTTCTCACTCGAGGCAGACATGTTCTAACTGGAATTATCCTTCTTGGGACACATTATGCAAAGATCAAACTCTCTAGAGAAATTGAAAAAGGTGGAAGGAAAAAAAGAGGCCAACCAACAGCCAGGTAAATGGACTCAATTACAGGTGATAAAGGGGTATTGGAAGACTTGACGGACCAAGTTAAGGATACAACACCATGGAGAAACTATATGCTAATGCTAAGATTTGACACCAATTTAATAGCATGGAATCAACTAATGGTCAACCTATCTTGGAGACCTTCTAGCTGTGCAAAGCTACAAGATCTAATCTGCAAAAATACAAATGCCCCACTAGGTGGCAGGAAAGAGATAAGCACATTTCAAGTTTTTGCTGCCATCTTGTGATCAACTGTATTTTTGCAGCTCGATTATCAATCTGCCTCAAGGTTATCCAGTAGGCTTTGTGGTTGAGTTGGAATTCTAAGCTATGTTTCCAGGCTTGACTTTGAATATTTATTTTCTTCTAAAAATGAAAACACACTTATTATTGCTGATATCGCATTGTAACGTACAAATATCCATCCCATTTGTCATTAATGGAAAAGCAGAGGATTCCTGTGTTCCTTAATGCCCAGTACATTCTTCAAATGCTTAAAGCAGTTCTAGGAATTCTACACTCCAACCACATGAAGGTAGATATGCAACACTAAAACTCTTGGAATAAGAGCTTTCATGAATTCCAGTTGGAATAGCTAACATGCATACTAATTTTAATGTTTCATTCAGAAACAAGTGATTGAATCGATGTGTTGCATTATATTAAACAAAGGTATGTTTGGTGAATTGTTTCAATACAGTTGCTGACTTTTATATATGTGTGTGAATGTGTTAAGCTAATCTTTCACACAAACCTGAAAGTTTGAAATCTTCATAATTTCATTTTACAAATGAAGAAGGTGATATGCAACATTTAACTGGCCCAGAACAATTATACTGAGGTTTGCTGATGGAATAGAGCAAATCAGAAATATTTCCAGAATGAGCCCCTTCCTTCTGATAGGAAAAAAACAAATTTCCTGAAACGCATGGTCTAGAAAATGAAGAAAAGATGGACCCACTCAATTTTAGCCATGTCTGCTGGCAGGAGAGTTCGTAGGAGCTTTCTCAATACTTCAAGATGGATACTTCTTGGTCTTCTGCTTACTGTTTCTGCTTACGGAATCTCTCTCGTTTCTACTTCTTTCTCCATAAATTCAACTTTTTGTTCAGTAATGTGTGATTCCTAATGATTTCATAAAGAGGTCCATGTAATTTTCACAGCAAAAAAGGAAGCAACTTGTCCTTATAAGTCTTCCGAGATGTTCTTTTCAACTTCCCATTCTGACCTACAACTCCCCCCCCCCCCCCCCCCCCCCCCGCATACAAGTGGAAACCTGGTCTGATGCTATAAAGCTTCCAGGCCCCAGCCAGCTGCAGATATTTGATGGCACAGCATGTTGATATATGCATCCAATTGGCTATTCTTTGGGTTTCATGATTCAGGTGAGTTCCAACCAATGAAGCAAAGTGCTTTGAAGCGAAATACTGATTAGGACACCAAAGAATGCATTTTAATGCCTTCTATCAAGTAAATGGTCCCTTGTTATTTTAATCATGGGTCTCTATGTTGAAGCCAACCAAGAAGTTCACATTGGGTAAAGGAGACCTTTAGAAATTCAAAGGAGAGAGAAAAAACAAGGAAGGAAAACAAAATAATATTTGGAAATTATACATTAACTAAATAGAAAAAACAGAATTGATATATATATAGTTCACCTTCTTTTAAGATCTCTCCTCCTGTTCTTATTTGGAGAGGTTCCAAGGAACCAGTCTATTCACCAGGTCCTTGGTATTTGGCATGGCTATTAGCTTAGCTTTTGCGGAACCAGTTTGCCATACCTCTTCCCAAAACTAGCCTACTACATTGGCATTATGGCATGGAAAACAATCCATGGATGTCTCTGGCAAGATCAATTGGTTGAAATACTCGTATCAGAATACCTTATGCCGCCAGACTTGAAACTACCTGCTTAGACAACTTAGAACTAGTGTCATGCCCTTGTTAGAGTCGGACTCTGAGGGAGAGAAGGAACAGCTGACAGGGAACGGAGGTGTGGCTCTGGAGGTTGTGGAGGAGGCTGGGGAAGGGCAGAGGCCGGCTGGGCAGTCAGAGGAAGAACCAGGCCCATCCCCTCTTCATCCTAGGACATGCAGGGAGGAACCGAGAAGGAAACAACTTGGCTTACGAGAGAGGAAGCGGCCATGATCCCACTCATTAGTTGCAGCTGGGGAGAATAGGATATAAGAGAGATGGTTAAAACATAGTGTTGCCAGAAGCAAAGCGTGTTTTATCTTGGGCTGAAGTTATCTTGGTTGGCATCCTTCCAATAGACTGTGCCTTGTTATCTCCTTGAAGTTGGTAATTATTTATCCTGGTCCATTGTGGAATTTCCTTCATTGTAGTTTGTTTTGGGTTTTTTTATTTCACCTCTATCTGTTCATTAAGTTCGGACTATATTGCTTTCTTTTAAAGACTATTTTTGAATGTTTTATTTGCAGCTGAGAATTATTGAACAGTGGGGCCATGTTGGAGGCATTAGAGGATATTTATTTATATTTTGGATTTTGTTATGTTTATGTTACACTCCAGGTCATCACAACTACGCTGACTTTGATCTGACCTAAGCGTAGTACACAAAATTATCCATTGCAATGTCCTACCCATCAATGACTACTTCAGCTTCAACCACAACAATACAAGAGCATACAATAGACACAAACTCGAGGTAAACCACACCAAACTCGATTGCAGGAAATACGACTTTAGCAACAGAGTTGTCAATGTCTGGAATACACTTCCTGACTCTGTGGTTTTTTTCCCCAAACCCCAAAAACTTTAACCTGAGACTGTTTACTATTGACTTCACCCCTTTCCTATGAGGTCTGTAGGGGGTGTGCATAAGCACACCAACCTGTCGAACATCCCTGTCCGAGTGCTCCCTTTTATTCTTATCCATTTCGTGTATTAATAATCATGTTTTTACTTATATCTGTTATCTAATACATACTTGACAAATAAATAAATAAAAATTAAATAAATAGAGGGCTACGACAGGATAGCATTCGAGGTGGGCTTCCTTGCCACTGGAATCTACAATTTTTTTTTGAAAATTAGGGTTGCATCAATAAAATCTTGCAATGTTCGTCCCCCCCCCCCCATCTCTACAGGCCAAGAAACTAGGGAAGATCCCTGGTGGTAATCCATGAGGACTACCAGATTCTATGAGAGCTTTGTTCCTTAGGCCATCCATCTGGCAAACTCGCAAGATTCGTTTGTCCCACCATATACATGTATACATCTAAACTAGACTGTGTTGTTTATCCATGTCATATTCTTCTTTATTGTTTAATTTTAATGTACGTTTATCCATTTCAGCACAATCTAAAAAAAATTGAATTACTAATTCCTCCAAGGGCGTGTTATTTTGTTTCCAACATTGTATGTGTTAAGTTTTGAGCATGGGCGAGAAAGAATGGAGACAAGCCTCTGAACGGTGAACTTCAGCTCTTTATTTACATTGTGACTTCTTCAATTCAACAGCAGTAAAACCCGCCTTATATAGGCAAACCCTGTAACGTTTAACCAATACCGAGCTAGGAACGCTAGCTCTTATAACCAATAAGAACTCTCTGTTAAGGGCCAATCGGATTCCCCGGAACGGGCCAATCCGGTCCGGCCGCTTAACAGCCAATCAGAAGTGCAGGGCCAGAACCCTGCACTTACTCCAAGCTCATACTTTATTAATCTTATTGCATACACAGCACCCCTTCCCCCTGGCTTCTTATTTCAGGGCGCAGTTACATAGTCCCTTAAATAGGATGGTTGTCTTTTTAGTCTCTTTAATTTTCATTGTATCGGCTGGTTGCAATCATGCTGAGGTAGATCGTTGTTTGGCAGTGGGGCGTTTCTGGTTCAGAGTTCATTTCTACGTTGTTGCCCACATTTTCTGCAATTCCCTGAGGTGCAACCGTTTCTCCCTCCGGCTCCGCTTCCTGAGTTTCTATTAAACCGTCATTTCCTTCAAACTGGTTTCCTAAGAATTCATCTTCTTCCGTACCTCCCCCCCACTCAGTTTCATCAAAGGGGATTTGCGGACTGGCCGCTGAAAGCCGCGATTGTAATTGGTCGATATGCCTTTTCCAAAGTTTATCGTCAAGGCATTGCACAAGGTAGGATCTGGGGCCGGTTACACGTACTACTGTCGCTTCCACCCACAACGGGTCGCCCGATAGGTTTTTTGCATAAACCAGGTCTCCTACCTGGAAGGTGCGACAGCGGCCGCTGGATCCTAGTGGTTTCTCCGGTTCATAAGCCGGATGCAACTGGTCGAGGAGGGAGCGGAGGTTTCATCCCATCAGCAGTTCAGCGGGAGTTTTGTTGGTGACGTTATGTGGGGTGATGTGTTGCAAGAAGAGGATTTGATTGACCTTGTCGTCAATGTTGTCGTAGTCTACCTTTTGCAAGGTTTTCTTCACAAATTGGACCATGCGTTCTGCTCGGCCATTGGTCGCAGGGTGTGCAGGCGAGGTGAGCGCATGGCGGATGCCGCGGTCAGCGAGGTACTGCTCGAATGCTAGTGCAGTAAATTGTGGGCCGTTATCGGATACCAGGATGTCTGGTAATCCGTGGGTTGCAAAGAGTCTGTTTAAAATTTTGATAACCGCCTCGGAGGTCGTAGTCGTCATGCGATGAATTTCGAGCCAATTCGAGTAGGCGTCGATGGTAAGCAGGAAAGTGTGGCCTTTGGTTGGTCACAGGGTGTGCAGGCGAGGTGAGCGCATGGCGGATGCCGCGGTCAGCGAGGTACTGCTCGAATGCTAGTGCAGTAAATTGTGGGCCGTTATCGGATACCAGGACGTCTGGTAATCCGTGGGTTGCAAAGAGTCTGTTTAAAATTTTGATAACCGCCTCGGAGGTCGTAGTCGTCATGTGATGAATTTCGAGCCAATTCGAGTAGGCGTCGATGGTAAGCAGGAAAGTGTGGCCTTTGGTTGGCCCCGCGAAGTCCAGGTGAATTTGGGACCAGGGTCCACGTGGTGTCTCCCATTCAGTAGGCATGGCTTTTGGTGGGGCGTTGCTGACTTCTTGGCATTTGGGACAAGCTTTAACCCACTGTTCGATTTGCTTGTCAATGCCCAGCCACCATGTATAGCTTCGCGCCAGGGCTTTCATTCGCACGATGCCGGGGTGGCCATCGTGCAAAGTTCTCAGTAGCGCTTTTCGGAGCTGTTCTGGGATAATGACTCTATCGCCCCAGATGACACAGCCTTTCTGGGAGAAGAGCTCGGTCTGTCGAGACTTGAATGGTGTGAAGTCATCTGATAACTGGTCCAATGGCCATCCGCGTTCTACCCAGCCTAGGACTCGTGCTAGGGTGTGGTCACGTTTGGTTTCTCTTGCGATATCTCGGGCGGTCAGTGGCGGCGCATTGAGCGCTTTGATTTGCAACATGGTTACCGTTGGTGCCGGATCATTGAGAGTCTCTGGAAGCGGTGCTCGGCTCAATGCGTCGGCGTGGGGAATGGCTTTCCCCGGGCGGTATTGCAGTTATAAGATAGTTATAAGCAGCTAAGAATTCTGACCATCGGGTCATCCAAGGGGATAATATGTAGGGAGTCGGCTTATCTCCGGCTATTATCCCTAACAAAGGTTTGTGGTCAGTCACAATAGTAAAAGCCCTACCATACACATATTCGTGAAATCTTTTCACAGCTGAGACAATTGCGAGGGCTTCTTTATCAATTTGTCCATAGTTCCGCTCCATTTTTGAAAGAGTCTTTGAAAAATATGCAACAGGGGCTTCGTTCCCATTAGGCAGTACGTGGCTCAAAATGGCGCCCATCCCGAAAGGCGATGCATCACAGGTTATAAATAACGGCAAAGTCTCGTTATACTGCATGAGTACAGAGTCAGAAGTGAGCAGTTTTTTAACATTTCTGAATGCCTGTTCTTCACGGTAACCCCATAACCAATTTGATTTTTTATCTAACAATCAGTGTAACGGTTCAGCGACAGTTGCTTTGTGCGGTAAAAATACATTATAAAAATTGATGAGGCCTAGGAACGCCTGGAGATCGGCCTTGTTTCATGGCCTGGGAGCATTTTTGATCGCTTTTAATTTACTTTCGGTAGGGTGAATGCCCTGGCAATCAATCAGGTATCCTAAAAACTCAACACTGTCAGTACACAATTTACATTTGTTTTTTTTAACCTTAAGACCGGCCTCTTGGAATTTTTTTAGGACTAATTTTAACCGGTCCTGTAAGATTTTTTTTGTAGGGGCTGCAATTAATACATCGTCAAAATAGGGGACCACGCCCTTAATTCCTTGCAATAACCTTTCCATAAGGCTCTGAAAAATCCCCGGGGCTACACTCACTCCGAATTGCAGCCGGGTACATTTAAAGGCAACTCGGTGCATCACAATAGTTTGGGCCTGTGCGGTTTTTTCATCTACTGGTAATTGCTGATATGACTGAGCTAAATCCAATTTAGCGAAAACTTTCCTGCCCCCCAGGGAATGGAGGAGGTGCTGCACCACCGGAACTGGATACGCGTTCTGCTGCAGGGCGTGGTTCAAAGTGGCCCGGTAGTCCCCACAAATTCGGATTGACCCGTCTGGCTTAATGGGTGTTACAATAGGGGTTTCCCACGGGGAGTGATCGATGGGCTCCAACACCCCCTGAGCTATCAGTTTGTCGAGTTGTTCGTCGATTTTCGATTTTAAAGCAAACGGAACTCAACGGGGCTTCAGGTGAATGGGAGCTATTTTTGGATCTAAGCTGAATGAGATCGGGGTCCCCTTGTACTCGCCTAAGCTGTCCGCGAAGATGTCCCTGAACTCATAGATAAGGTCTTCCTCCCAGTCACAGGCACCGACCCGGTTTACGCCGGCCACTTCAATGCCGAGTGGCGCGAACCATTGGAGGCCCAGTAGGCTAGGCCTATCTCTATCGATGACCATCAAAGGTAAGTACGCTGTATGCTTCTTGAAGGAAACTCGGACTCTGCAGGACCCGACGACGGGAATTCGATTCCCCTGGTAGTCCTTGAGGATGAGGCATTGGAAACGGAGATCTTGGCGTTGAATTGTGGGGATGAGTTGCTTGAGTGTCTTCCAAGACACCATCGAGAGGGACGATCTCAAGTCGACCTCCATGTGGCAAGGCTGGTTCTCGATGGCTACCGTGACTCGGATTTTCTTAGTGTCCAAGGCTGAGGCGTGACCGATAGTGATAGTATGGTGAGCCTCTTCTCTCTGCAAAGCTCGATTTCTGTAGGAGTGGTTTACTGGCTCTCGCCTTACAGGACAGTTTCCTGTCGATTGGCGATAGTGGGCCCCTTTTGAGGCCTGGCTGGGTCCTGGCAAGCTGCGGCAGACCCGTCCGATGTGGCCTCGTTTCCTGCACTCATGGCAGAGTGCGTTGCGGAATTTGCATTCGGACCTGGCATGGTTGGCTCCACAGCCAGCGCAAGAGCGTAAGGGCGTAAGGGCTTTGGGCGAGGGTCCCGGTCGGACCGCAGTCGATGGACCCCTTCTTCGTCGCTGTCTGACAACGAAGAGAGGTCCTCGTGGTGCATTGTCGCGAGCTGCCCTTCTGAACTAGGTGAGATTTCGCAGGCCGGTGGTGGTACCGGAGTGCGGGTTCGGCGTAGTTGTGCAGCCGACTTCCTGGTTGCTTCTGCTGCAGTAGCATCGGCAATGGCATCAGCAAAGCTGATGTTGCCTTTCGCCATCAGCTTGCTTTGAACGCCTGGTGCATCTAATCCCAGAACTATGCGATCTCTTAGTGCTTCTTCTAGATCGGTGAATCCGCAGAGGCCTCCCAAATTTCGGAGGTCTGCTATGAAGTCGGCCACGCTTTCTCCCTTTCGCTGGCTTCTTTGATAAAACTCGTGGCGTATTACGAGCGTAGGCATGGTCGGGGCATAGTGGTCTCGCAGGATAGGTTCGAGGTCGTCCCAATCCATGGTCTTCACTTCTTGGTGTTTGGCTAGTGCTTTAGCCATCTTAAATACGGTTGGACCGCAATGCGTTAGGAACACCGCCCGTTTCTTCCCGGCTGTGGCGTCCTTTAAGTTGTTCGTATCTAGGAACATTTGGAAATGATCCATGTAAGACTCCCAGTCTTCTTGTGTTGGATCGAATGGAGTGGGTGGTACGATGCCGCCGGACATGGTTCCGTTGATGGCATCGTCTGTCACGTGCTCGGTGTTTTTTGAAGTTTCGTTGGTTCAGATATCTCCATATCCCATCCTTGTCGCCAGTGTTATGTTTTGAGCATGGGCAAGAAGAATGGAGACAAGCCTCTGAACAGTGAACTTCAGCTCTTTATCTACATTGTGACTTCTTCAATTCAACAGCAGTAAAACCCGCCTTATATAGGCAAACCCTGTAACGTTTAACCAATACCGAGCTAGGAACGCTAGCTCTTATAACCAATAAGAACTCTCTGTTAAGGGCCAATCGGATTCCCCGGAACGGGCCAATCCGGTCCGGCTGCTTAACAGCCAATCAGAAGTGCAGGGCCAGAACCCTGCACTTACTCCAAGCTCACACTTTATTAATCTTATTGCATACACAACAGTATGAATGTAATCCTCATTGCTGTCAATATATGTAGTAGAATATATTTAATCTTTTTCCCTTTAATTATTCCCAACGAGAACAATTCCAGTTTAAACTCTATCCGATCTTCCACTATTTCTTGTATCCAACTCCATATTTTGGTCTAATACTTTTGGGCTTCTGGGCCTAACCACCACATATGGTAGAAAGTACCTTGCTTCTGTTTGCATTTCCAGCATTTTGAATTCATATTAGGGGACTTTTGACTTTTAGTGGCCTTTTTTTTTTTTTTGGTAACTTTGAACGCTCACTAAATGTAAGTCGACGACTGCTTGTGGTTCTTCCACAACTAATGTTCAGAGAGCCCTTTTCCCACTGCACCATCGCAATCAGAGCTCTTTCGACAGGGCCTGGCACAGCCCTAGTTGGCACCTTGAACCCTGCTGCAGGAGTGAGCAGAGGGCAATGGGGGTTTGTTCAGGAAAGGAAACCAGCTGGGAAAATGTGCAGTGCTGGGAACTTGATGTACCCATGAACACCAGCCAGGCAAGGGCACTGAGGGATCCTTGGCTGGGACATGTTTCTGCTCAGCGAGAGAATGCCAGAGCCTCGGACAGCTGCCTCTCCCGGTGGCCCCGGCCTCCTGCGGGGTTTAATCCTCTGCATGTACAGTAGACAGTCCTTGCAGGATTAAAGAGAAGAGTGAAGGGAGGGGAGGGAGAAGGGGAGGGGGAGATATGGAAAAATAGAGGGAAGGGAAGGGAAGGGAGGAGAAGGGGAGGGAAGGGAGGAGAAGGGGAGGAGGAGATAAGGAAAAATAGAGGGAAGGGAAAGGAGGAGAAGGGAAGGGGAAAGGGGAGAGGAGGAGAAGGGGAGGGGGAGATAAGGAAAAATAGAGGGAAGGGAAGGGAGGAGAAGGGAAGGGAAGAGGAAAGGGGAGGGGAGGAGAAGGGGAGGGGGAGATAAGGAAAAATAGAGGGAAGGGAAAGGAGGAGAAGGGAAGGGGAAAGGGGAGGGGAAGAGAAGGGGAGGGGGAGATAAGGAAAAATAGAGGGAAGGGAAGGGAGGAGAAGGGAAGGGAAGAGGAAAGGGGAGGGGAGAAGAAGGGGAGGGGGAGATAAGGAAAAATAGAGGGAAGGGAAGGGAGGAGAAGGGAAGGGAAGGAGAAGAGAAGGGAGGAGAAGGGAAGGGGAAAGGGGGGAAGGAGACAGGGAAGAGAGGGGGAGGAGGGGAGGAAAAGGAGAAAAGGGGAGGAAGGAAGGAAAGGAGAAGGGAGGGAAGGGAAGGGAAGGGAAGGAAGGGGAAGCAGGGCAAGGAAAGGGGAAGGGAAGGAAGGAAAGGGAAAGGAGATGGGAGGAAACAGGGAGGAGAAGGAGAGGGAAGGAAAAGGGAGGGAAGAAGAAGGGGGAAGGAAGGAAAGGAAGGAAGGAAGGAAGGGAGAAAGGAGGGAAGGGAAGGAGAAGGGAGGGAAGGAAAGGGGAAGGGAGGGAAGGGAAGGGGGAGGGGATGGGAGAAGACAGGGAGGAGAAAGAGAGGGAAGGAAGGAGAAAGTGGGGAAGGAAGGAAGGGACAGTGCTGATTGTTGGGGAAAATCTTTCCCACTCTCCAAGAAAAAAAAAACTTGTGTTTTACTCTTCCACCCTGCCTTTCTGCTGAAATTACCCTGTAAAATATGTCTGCCTGCTCTTTCATTTCTTTTTGTGCATTTGGTTCTCCCAGTGATAACCTGCTGGCATCTGCATCTCTGAAGCTGCCAGACTAAACATCCTGCCCATGTTCACAGAAGAAGTTTCACCAGGTGAACCAAAGATCTAAGCGATGTTCTTGCTTAGATGAATCTTTCCCTCCACCACCAGCACAATTTTGTGCCAAACGGCCACGGCAGAAGTGTCTGCCTAAGGGAAGCAGGACAAGAAAGTCAAGATGGCACAGGCAATTGCACACCGGACCCTTTGGGGTGTGTGTGTGTGTGTGTGTGTGTGACCTTCATCTTCTCTTTCTTCGCTCCATCCGGAGGCAGCCCTATTGGTTAGTTGTGATGTGGGGTACCCTGCGATCCCAGAAAAGGATCAATTCGGCAACCAAGTTAATTACATTATGTGAACATGCACAGGTCTGAGCACTCACAAGGGGAAACCCTCTCTGTTGATAGAAGATGGGCCATGTTGTACCTCGTGGATACCATCACTCTGCTAAACAAATAATTTCCTCAACACTGTCAAACTGTTACTAAATTTGCATTACTATTACTACTACTATTAATCCCCCCTTCCTTTCACCCATCTCCTCCCATTTATGACTGTATGACTGTAACCTTGTTTCTTGTATCCTAACGATTTATATTGACTGTTTCCTAGTATGATTGGATTGCTTATTGTACCCCATGACTATTATTAAGTGTTGTACCTGTTGATTCTTGACTCTTGATGAATGTCTCTTTTCTTTTATGTATACTGAGAGCATTTGCACCAAGACAAATTCCTTGTGTGTCCAATCACACTTGGCCAATAAAGAATTCTATCTATCTATCTATCTATCTATCTATCTATCTATCTATCTATCTATCTATCATCTATCTATCATATCTATCTGTTTGTCTGTCTGCCTGCCTACCTACCTACCTATCATCTATCTATCTATCTATCTATCTATCTATCTATCCATCCATCATATCTATCTGTCATATCTATCTGTCTTTCTGTCTGTCCGCTTGCCTGCCTGCCTGCCTGCCTGCCTGCCTGCCTGCCTATCTATCTATCTATCTATCTATCTATCTATCTATCTATCTATCTATCTATCTATCTATCTATCTATCTATCATATCTATCTGTTTGTCTGTCTGCCTGCCTGCCTACCTACCTACCTACCTACCTACCTACCTACCTACCTACCTATCTACCTACCTACCTACCTACCTACCTATCTATTTATCTACCTACCTACCTACCTACCTATCTACCTACCTATCTATCTACCTACCTACCTACCTACCTACCTACCTACCTACCTACCTACCTATCTACCTACCTACCTACCTACCTACCTATCTATCTATCTATCCCATCCTATAGATGGTTCTTGTTTTTCTGAATCTCCCAGCATTATATGTGAAATACTGCCAGCCAGTCACAACAGATGTCAAATGTGCCATGACAGTACAAAGATTGTGCTAATCAACCCTCAAATTCTCAAAATACCAACAATGGGATTTGGAATAATTTCACAAACAAACAGCTATTTTTAAAATAGAAAAAACTATATTATTGTATTAACTACATTGTAATTGTCTGTCCAAAACAAAAACAAAGCAGACTATCTTAGAAAATGGGAGCCTTTTCTCACGGATAGGGTGCACATTTACATTTGCATGAGTGTGCAAAATAAACAAATTTTTGAACCTAAGTAGCTTAGGATCTCCTAAGTAGCTATCAAGCCAAAAATGAACTATTAGTATTTTGTATTTTGGCAACCGCCATTCTTCCCTTCCCCTTCCCCCTCCCTCTCTCCCTACCCCCCCTTTTTTCTCTCCCCACACATCTACATGCACAGGTATGCACACCTATCATGTTGAAGGACTAACCAACTATGGGCTGGAACAGAGTGTCTTAGAAGCAGCTACTTCTGAAGGAAGCTCAACCACAAATTCAAATTGAGGCACCTTATACATTTGCATTTTCTTGATTATTTTTTCCTGTCCATAAGTAAACTTCTCTTTTCTTGAGGAAGGGAACAAGCAGTCGTATAATGCCGAAAATGAACCTATTGGGTTCAAGCAAGAGCTTTGTCCCTAGTAGGGTTTGTAGAATAAACCACACTTTCCTGCAGCTTTCAATAACCCACACTACGAATCATAGTTTGCAAACCATAGCAGCCAGCTTCAAATGAGCCACAAATAAGCAAACTGTAATTTGGGCTTAGCATATGGAGTCAAGAAATATGAACCAATCAATCAATAAATCTCTCTCATTTTTGTGCTCTGATTGGCTAAAATGATTCATGAGGAAAGAGAATATATTTATCCATCTAAGACTGGAATCTGATGTAACTCAACCTGGGAATTAATTCTTCTGAGCACAACAAGATTGTGCCTGAAGTAAACATACACAGCTTGGTATCTTTAGTAACACGTGCAAAGAAAACAAACCAACATATTTTCTCTTATTATTATTACATTCCCGCCCCCTCAAAAAAAAAAAAAAAAAGTCTGCTGTTTCACCTATCACCCCCACCCATTAGATTGAGGTGATAAAGCTATATTTAACACATTTGAAGAAATAAGTTAATTTCTTCTTTTTTTTTCTTGCAGTATGAAATAAAATAGAAAACATCCTGGAAAAACATTGGTATACCTTCACTATTTTAGTCCGTGGAAATTTTTTCCTTCCATCTTAATGGATGGGATGGCATGGGATGGGATAGGGCAGCCAGGACAGAACAGAACAGAATACAGATACTCCTCGACTTACAATCGCAATCGAGCCCAAAATATCTGTTCTGAGACATTTGTTAAGTGAGTTTTGTCCCATTTTATGGCTTTTCCTGCCACAGTGAAATCACTGCAGCTCATAAGTTAGCAACCTGGTTGTTAAGTGAATCTGGCTTCTCCATTGACTTCACTTGTCAGGTCCCCAAAATGACCCCAGGACACTGTGATGGTCATAAATATGAATTGGTTGTCCAAGCATCCGAATGTTGATTCTCATGATCGTGGGAGATGCTGCCAAGGTCGTACCTATAAAAAAATTGTCCTAAGTCACATTTTTCAGTGCTGTTCTAACTTTGACCAGTCACTAAACGAACCAAGTCTAGGGACCGGAAAATTCATTGTTAAGTGGAACGATCATTAAACAAGGCAAGGCAAGACCATGAACATGTGACCTTCCATTGATTTGCTTTGGATTTCAACCCATCATGAAATGCAAATGGAATAAATCTATAAAGGGAATGGAATTGTTCGATTTGGATGTTGTTTTTCTTGGCACTTCTCTCTCATCATCACAAGGTCAGTTTGTTTTTCACACTGCATTTTCCTTGTACTACGAAGCCATGAGTGCATGATGCAACACGGAGCTTGGGGTTAGGTTTATCTGCTTGTAAGGGAGCCTGATGCTGATTAGAGCTGGGAAGGAGCGGTTGGCCCAAGAACACCCAACTGTCTTCTGCATCAAGTAGAGAATAGAGCGTGGCTGCTGCTGTTGTTGATGTTGATGAGCTGCTAAGTCACATCTGACTTTTTGTGACCTCATGGACACAGCATACTAGGCCCTCCTGTCCTTCACGGTCTCCCAGAGTATGTCCAAATTCACATCAAGGACATTATCTAACCATCTCATCCTCTGCCATCCCTTCTCCTTCCATCTAACCCAACATCAGGGTCTTCCCCAAGGAGTCCCCTCTACTCATTAGGTGGCCAAAGTATTTGATCTTCAGCTTCAGGATGTGTCTCTCCAAAGAACAGTGAGGGTTGATTTCCTTTAAGATTCATTGATTTGACCTCCTTGCATTCCAAGACCTTTTAATAAATCTGCTAAGAAGGCTCTGGGAGAGCCCAGCTTGTTCGAGGGTGAGCAAAGCAATTCCCCCTTTTCCAAGAGGTCAGTGACTTTGGCCCAATTTTACCACTGTACAGATAAATAAGCTGCTAACAGACACAGAGACTAGTTGGCCAATTTATATGTCTCAACCAATTTATATGTCTCAATTTATATGCTGTTGTCGTTCAGTCACTAAGTACCTCTGACTCTTTGCAACTCCATAGACTAAAGCAGGTGAGCCCCCCCGTGCTCCAGTGCCTCCTGGAATTTGCACAAATTCATGTTCATTGCAGTGAGTACACTATATAACAATCTTCTTCTTTGCCATCCTCTTTCTTCTTTTGCCTTCCATCTTTCCCAACATTAGGGTCTCTTCCAAGGAGTCCTCTCTTCTCATTTGGTGGCCAAAGTATTTGAGCTTCACCTTCAGGATCTGTCCTTCCAGTTGGGTTGATTTCCTTTAGGGTTGACTAATGGAAAGCAACTTAAACATTAAGAATGTTTACATAGAATAAAAGAGTAATAAAAGGAAAAGAGGAGAGGAGAGGAGAGGAGAGGAGAGGAGAGAAGGTTGGGGGGGGGGGAAGAGAGAGAAAAGTGCAAGAAACAAAAAAGGGGGGAAAAACCAAAACTAAACTTTAGAGAATTAGGACTTCTAGCCTTCTATTTTTTTTACACATAAAATTACAATTTTATTATCCTTTCTTTTTCTTAGATGTTATGAAAATCCCTTCAGTGCCTCTTTATAAGAGAAATCTCTTAACGCCAGAAATGTTAATGCTATATAAAATTACATCCAAAAATGTGGAATTTGTTTTTTCAGGAACTTCGCTTATTTTCAAGAAACGGAAGAATCATTATTATTCCAGGCTTCGTGACATTGTATAACAACAGTCTCATTTTCTTTTCAATCTGAAATGTTCCTACCTTATTTAACATTTTCCCATATAGGGGATGCACCGAGATGCTTTATAATTTTCCTTTTCCCCTTTCTCTCCCTCTCATTTGCTATTATTTATCATTCATTCCATTTTCTTTCTTTTTTCTTGTTAGTTTTATTTCCTGGTGCTTTTGGTGGGTAATTGGTTTCTTTCTTACTCTATTTTTTTTTTTTAAAGAAAAGCCTTGTAATAACATAACATTACAAAAATATTTAAAACTCTTATCTATTAACAAGAACAAAAGGCCTTCCGTTTGAACACCCAAACTTAAAACAAACATTTTTTTTCTGCACCGGACCAGATTACGCCTTTGAAACTCAAGATTAGATCTGGTGGACAGAATTTGGGGAGAAAGATTCAATCTTCAGGGTGGGCCTTTAAAAGACCCCCTCCCCAGGACTTTCCCTACTCATGATGTTGTTGCTATAGTACTTTCTTCTTCTTCTACAGATTGCCTATTTTGGTTTTAGCTCGAGAACATTTGCAAGTATCTACAGAGATCTGACAACAAGATGACCTTTTAAAGTTAATCAAGCTGAAGGCTCACAGCTACCCTTGCGTGGGAGTCAAAAGATGTGGTCAGAGATATTTTGGCATAGAGGAAGCTAATGAGTTGTGCAGCTTCCTTATCACCCATCCACCCTCTTCCTAAAGAAAGCTACAGAAATTTTGTCAAGTTACTCAAAAATAAGAGGAAGAAATGGCCATATTATATTACTTCAGGGGGCAAGGGTGAAATCCGTTCATTTCTGAGTCTTCTTTATTTATTTGATTTGTCAATCGCTTATAAGATAATAGGAATAAGTATAAACATGAGTAAGAATACAGGAAATAGGTACAAAAAAATAAGATAGGGATGGGAGGCACGATTGTACACTTATGCACACCCCTTACAGACCTCTTAGGAATGGGGTGAGGTCAATAGTAGACAGTCTAAGGGTTAAAGTTTTGGGGGTTTGAGGCTCTAACAATAGAGTCAGGTAGCACATTCCAGGCATTGACCACTCTGTTGCTGAAGTCGTACTTTCTGCAATCAAGTTTGGAGCAGTTTACATTGAGTTTGTATCTATTGTATGCTCTTGTATTGTTGTGGTTGAAGCTGAAGTAGTCATTGACTGGTAGGACATGGTAGCAGATAATTTTGTTTACTGCGCTTAAGTCTAACTATAGGTGGCATAGTTCTAGGTTGTCCAAGCCCAAAATTTCACTTGCATTCCATAAATAGTTTTCAAAGACAGTAACTAGATGACTGAAGTTTCTGCCGTGCAAATTTCTAACTGGAGAGCACGATTGATGACTCTTGGCTATGGATGTGTCCCATTGGAGAATATGAATTATGATACACCCAGTTGGTGGGGGAAAAACCAGGGTCAAGGGTGATAATGAATGAGGTGTCTCAGAGTTGGCTATACCCAGGCAGTGCCAGACCTTTTAACTCCCAATAAATCCTTTTTACGTGTTGGAAGTTTGGCTCGAGACTTATTATTTAAATGGGGATAACTGCTGGAGCCCTGACAGACAGACAGACAGAAAATGAGAGAGAGAGAGAGAGAGAGAGAGAGAGAGAGTAGATATGGAAGATATGAAAAAATAGAGATGGAGAGAGAGAGAGAGATGATAGATGATAGATAGATAGATAGATAGATAGATAGATAGATAGATAGATAGATAGATAGAATTCTTTATTGGCCAAATGTGATTGGACACACAAGGAACTTGTCTTTAGTGCAAATGCTCTCAATGTACATAAAAGAAAAGATACATTCGTCAAGAATCATAAGGTACAACACTTAATATCAGTCATAGGGAACCAATAAGCAATCAAATCATGCTAGGAAACAGTTAGTAAAATTGTTAGGATACAAGCAACAAGATTACAGTCATACAGTCATAAGTGGGAGGAGATGGGTGAAAAGATGGATGGGAGGATTAATAGTAATAGAAATGCAGACATAGTACATAGGTTGAGAGTGTTGAGGGAAATAATTGTTTCGCAGAGTGATGGCATTCAGGAAAAAATTGTCCTTGTATCTAGTTGTTCTGGTATGCAGTGCTCTATAGTGTTGTTTTGAGGGTAGGAGTTGAAACAATTTATGTCCAGGATGTGAGGTTCTGTGAATAGATAGATGGTTTTATTTATCAAATTTAATTACTGCCTATCTTGTGATAGATAGGTAGGTAGGCAGACAGACCGAGACAGACAGACAGACAGACAAATATGGGTGGGTGAGAGAATAGAGAGATTGGCCATTTTTTTAAAGAAACAGTAATGCAGATGATATGTCAGAAGTACAGGTTTACCACTGCCGTAGTTGTGGTGAAGGAGTCAGACACCAACCACCTAACTGGGTCATTTGTGTGCCATAGCAATGAGCAACCTTTGGATGCCCTGACAGTGGCAACAGAAAGGCCCTATATCTCCAATTATACTTCCTGCTTTCAGGGACGAATGTTGTGGATTTTCTTTTGGTATCTGGATTGAAATTATTTTAGAATTAGGCTTAAGTTTGTATGTTTGTAGAGTTTTCAATTTCAGAGAAATTGTGCTTTTCAGCAATAATGGGGAGAAAGTTCATGTGGCTTTCAGTAAGTGGTTGCCCATTTCTACCTAGCCTGCCAAAGCTTTGAGTAGGTCAAGCTAGCTGCAAAACCACCATTCAGCTAAAATCTCTGCCAGATGCAGACTGGGATCTAAGCCAACATTAGTATGTCCACAGCGTACCTCCCAATATCCAAAGCTTTGGCAACCTCTTAAACTGAAGAAATCCACCCTGCCTGGGTCAGTTGGTTGCAGGTATCCATCAACACACCCATCGCTGTTCACCAGCACTGGGTCAGCAAAAAAAAAAAAAAAACACTAGCTCACCCACAGCGCATCAGCAAAACAAAAGAATGCTTCTCCACGAATGGGTGCGAAGTGTGTAGGCGAGCTGTTCTCAGCCTCATCCTACACAAGATCCTGGATGGGGACTTTGCAAGTTGGGGCAAAAGGGTTTGGGTTGTACATCTAAACAGGATGAGGTTAGATGTTCTGCATCACAGCAACACGGCAAACTTTTTAGGACAGCTCATTTTCCCTTTGATTTATTTATGTGTCACCTGATTTAGCTGTGTTTGGAGGGGCAGAGAGAGAAGGGTGGGTGGACAGAATCCTTCGAACAACAACAACAACTGGAAGACATGCTTGTTCCTCTATTTTGCTTCGATGAAAACTGTAAATGGGTCTTGGAGACTCATAAGGCACCAAAGTTGGCTGACCCATAGTCCATCCCGTACATTTCTGCAACATATCACAGTATATTGTGGTTTCCTTGCAAACACATCGGTAAGGCAAGGGTCTTCCAACCATCCCTGAAAAAAGCAACAAGTTGAAAATTGATCCTGTTAAAGAATTTGGTGGCCTCCAACCCACAGGCTCCATGCAGTCCCTTCCCTCCAGATGTTGTTGAGATACAGTTGGTTTATGCAATGTGCTATGAATACCTGTTGTTTGTGAATGTTGTTTCAAATCTATATTCCATCTTTCTCTCTCTCTCTCTTTCATATTTTCCATATCTATCTTCCATATCTATTTTTCATCTCTATTTTTCATATCTTCCATATCTATTTTCTCTCTCTCTCTTTCATATCTTCCATATCTTCCATATCTTTCATCTCTCTTTGTCTACCCATCCATCTATCCATCCACCCATGTATGGCATGTTACATGAATACCACATCCAGGTCGGGTTTGAACATGGAGGTTTTTTTTTATCTCAATTGTTTTCTAAATTGTTATTATATACAACGATCTCCATTTCTTTTTTTTTATCTCAACTTCCTCCAGTTACATAATGATGAAAACAAGAGGTTATGCATTTGTAATATAAAGAAGATACGGCATATCTGATTACATCAGAAGTCAATGAACAAAATGACAGCAGAATGGAGGTGGCTTATTCATCAGACCTTCCAGACATCTTAGCCTGACCTTATTTAGGCACATGATAGCTGGGAACACAGCACTATCACAAAAATGGGGTTGGTTTCTCTTCTAGTCTATAATGATTAAGCCCCACACTGCTCCATCTATTTGCAGGTTCTCCTGACTGTAGAAGGAGTAGCGGAACCTGGAGGCAGAGATAAAAGAGGAATCGGCCTAGAATCTCTACGTAGCCAAAAGCAAAGTAAGTCCAACCTTCCTTGAATTCTGTGGACCCTTATCTAACTCCTAGCAGGTGCTGACAGTTAGTTGAATAGATTCCTGTGCATAGACATGATTAGCAATAAACCTGTTTAACTGGACTCATGTATGGACCTGGTCTTTTGTGCCTGACATTGACCGGCGTAGATTAGTTTGCTGAGGGAAACTTCAAAATATCTACAAGTAGACTGATCTAAAGAAGCACATTTCACTCCCACCAGAGCAAACTGTTTTTGCTTCCTCTTTTTTTCTCCCTTAGCTGACAACTCTCTCACTTTCTACTTCCTCACTTGCTTTCAGAAAGCAACTGTTTTCCAGCTACACCCAAACTTTAATACAGCCTCTATCTGTGGTATCATCCAATGTATTTGCATGAATCTTTCACAACACCCAACATGCTCCCGGAAAAAGGAAGTCCTTCAGGGGACTTTGGCAGTCAAAAAAAGAAAAAGGCATGGCTAAATCCAGCCACATCAACACAAACATATTCTTAACATTCATCTGGCTGCTTTAAATTGACAGTTCTTCCATTATCTTGTTAGTGTGGAACACTGAGATACAGGGTTTGAGGGGGGGGTTGTGAGTCAATGTCACTCAATAAGAACAGGGTTTTGAACCCTACCCAAATACCAAGGCACATAGCTACTACACCCAGAACTTGTTATCAGTTCCCAGAATACCAGGTGTGGTGGGTGGGAATTCTAGGGTTTGCACACCCAACAGATTTTGAGAAGGTCATGGTTTCATCATTGTTAGTTGAAGAAACTTCAAAGATTAGGCTCAAAGATCATCCTGAGTAGAGTAATTCACTCAACAGACTAAGCTGGTTATGTTGGTTTGCAAGTATTTGTATGAAATAGTATAGGGTTTCCTGCCTGAGCAGGGGGTTGGACTAGAAGACCTCCAACGTCCCTTCCAACTCTGTTATTTTGTTAAGGTAAGTGCTACCTCAGTTCCAAACAAGGGGCTAAAGATGCAGGTAAATGCCAGAATGGAGGTTGGTCAGCAGTAGTGAGATTAGTGGTGAAAAAACTTGGTGCTTTACCTGATACGAAGAAGTGAAATACTTGACTAAATGGATACATACTGTATGTTGTCATCTTTATTTTATTAAATTTTTATCCCGTTTTTATTATTTTTATAAGTAATTCAAATATGCCTAATACTCCTATTTTCCCCACAACACTCCTGTGAGGTGGTTGGGTTGAAAGAGAGTAACTGGCCCAAAGATAACCAGGCCGCTTTCATGCCCAAGATGGAACTAGAACTCACCATCTCCTGGTGCTTGGCCCAAAGTCACCCACCCAGCTTTCATGTCTAAAGCAGGACTTAAACTCATGGTCTCCTGTTTTCTAACCTGGTGTCTTTATCACTAGACCAAACTGGCTCAGGTTATGTACTTTGACAACTGATTTTAATTGTTCATTGATGGTATATCCATGATTTATATAAGACTTTTTAAAAAGACCTTTTAATAGGAAAATACAAAATTGTAAGATACACATTTATTGTGTTACAAATATATATACATATATATATATATGTTTTCTTAAGTTTTCGCGGGTACTTACATGTCTGGCATTCAGCTTTGTTCGGGTATTTTCCCACGTCATAGTAGTGGTGCTTTTAAAGTTGTAGCAACGTTTCAGCAGAATCTCATCTGCCATCATCAGGCTTCTGTATGGTGTTTGTCTGTGAGTTAGACTTTCACAGTGGTTTCAGATTTAAATTTGGGGCAGCCTATTGCTGTGACAGAATGGTTTTTTCTTCATCCTGATTGGTTGAGAGTCTTGGTCTGTGTTTATTGGTCTTGGAGTTTGCTGTGTTCTGTTTCTAATATCTTCTGTCTGGTTTTTTGGCTCTTTTTGTGTCTTGATTGGCTGGCAACATTGTGTTACTTTATTGGAGGTCTTTAGTGCAGCTTGGCTTCGGGTAAATGGATGGCTATCATTAGTTAGGAAGCTGGGTTTCATCTGGGTGCCTGGTTGGGGTGTGTTTGAGCTGGAGGTATCAGGGGGGATCTGTTTGTGCCCAGGTGTTTGCCTGGCTTGTGGTGTGGAGATATATATATATATATTTGTTTTCTGAGGTTCTCGCGGGTATGTGGATCTTTGGTTATTCGTGTTTTCTCCCGTGTAAGATTGGAAGTATCTAGGCAACGTTTCGATGAAGTCTCATTCATCATCTTCAGGCTTGGTCTTCAGCTCTGTGCTTCTCAGAAACTTCATCGAAACGTTGCCTAGATACTTCCAATCTTACGCGGGAGAAAACACGAATAACCAAAGATCCATATACATATACATACATACACACACACACACACACACAAGATACACACACACACACACACACATATATATAAGATTGGAAGTATCTAGGCAACGTTTCGATGAAGTCTCATTCATCATCTTCAGGCTTGGTCTTCAGCTCTGTGCTTCTAAGCACAGAGCTGAAGATCAAGCCTGAAGATGATGAATGAGACTTCATCGAAACGTTGCCTTATGCTACCAGGCTAGAAATTTTGGACCTGGACAACCTAGAACTATACCATCTATGGTCTGACCAAAACCAGTGGTGGGATTCAAATAATTTAACAACTGGTTCTCTGTGCTAATGATTTCTTCCAACAACCAGTTCACCAAACTGCTCCGAAAGTTCACAACCGGTTCTCCCAAATTAGTGTGAACTGGCTGAATCCCACCATTGACCTAAGCTTAGTACACAAAATTGTCTGCCACAATGTCCTACCTGTCAATGATTACTTCAGCTTCAACCACGATGACACACGGGCAAACAATAGATGCAACAGATAGAAATTCAAAGTAAACAGCTCCAAACTCGATTGCAGAAAGCAACACAGTGGTCAAGGCCTGGAACTCACTCCCTGACTCTGTTGTCACATCCTCAAACAAACCCCCTGCCAAAAAAACCCTTTAACCTTAAACTGTCTACCGTGGACCTCACTCCATTCCTAAGTGGTCTGTAAGAGGGCGTGCTTAAGTGCACCAGTGTGCCTACCATCCCTCTCCCATTTATTCATATTCATTCATACTCATTTATTATGTATATACTTATACCTGTTTACATATGTTTATATGTTATGTTCATTTTTATAGTTGTTTTCTCACATGCACTTGGCAAACAAAATAAATAAATGAAATGAAATAAATACTACAAACTTAGGTAAAGGGTTGAAAACAATCTTGAGGGACAGTGGCTTAAAACATGGCAAAAGATCTGGTTTGCTGTGCCAAAACACACCAAGCAGCTTCTAACTACAGTACACACTTTTTTCTTTTTTCTTTGTAAGAGCCTTATGACTCAATTGGGAATTGCTGGACCAATTAGTTGCTTGTGGAGTATTCTCTGTCACCAAGGGATGCAGAAAAATCCCTGCTGGCAAGCTTTGTTCTCTGTGTGTAATTCATTATAAGCAAATAAACAGAAGTAAGGGGGTATTGCTTCAGGGTTAACCCTTCAGTCGCTCCAGAGGTACAGAAGCCTGGCTGGCAGGAGCCACAGACTCTCAAATCCTCTTCCAAACTCGTCAAGAAAGCTGTGGGCCAGTTTGAGCTGGCTTACAGCAGAAAAGGCAGAATTTGAACCAGTGGCGTTTGGGTTATTATACAAAGGAGAAACGATTCTGTCATCTTAGTCACTGGTTCTTCCTTGCCACCTTTTAGGTCAGTGTTTCTCAATCTTGGAAACTTGAAAATGTGTGGAACTTCTGAGAATTGAAGTCTGGACATCTTCAAATCTTTAAAGGTCTCACTTACTGGAATTATTTTCATTTCTTTCTCTTTCTTTTCTCTCTTTCTGTTCTTACTTTTTCTTTCTTTTCTTTCTCTTTCCTTTTTTTTCCTTCGTTTCTTTCCCTTTTTCATTTCTTTCTCTCTGCTTTTCTTTCTCTTTCTTTTTAATTTGTTTCTTCTCCTTTCCTTCCTTCTTTTTTTTCTTTTTGTCTTTCTTTCCTTTTCTTTCTCTCCTTTCTCTTTTTCACTTTTTCTCTCCTTTTCTTTCTTTTTCCTTTCTTTCTTCTCCCTTCCTTCCTATTTTTTCTCTTTTCTTTTTTTTCTTTTCCTTTCTTTTTCCTTTCCCTTTCCATGTACTCCCAGCATAATTTAATTTGGAAATACGGTTAAATCCTGGGTACATTTTACTTCCAGCACTTCTGAAAAGAATAGCAGCCCCTGCTTACTGGCACAACTTTTACAAAGTTTGAAAGTTGGCATGAAGCACTGCTCCCAGTCATGCATACAAACTGAACTCAACCCCCTAGTGAGGCTCAGACCCAGGCGTTTAATTTTCCCAAGGCCATTCACGCAAAGCTGCTCCAGTGGCGTCACCAAAGCCAGCAGCAGACTAGCAGAAACCCTGCAGAGACTCAAAAGAGAGAGATTGGCTTTTGCTCCAAAATATGCAGCTCCCATCCTGCTGGATTTAACTTACATGAACTTGAGATGGAAGGCTGTTTTAACACAATGGAAGAGTAAAGGAAAGTAAGCCCCTGTGTCTATAGCAGGGGTCTCCAACCTTGGCTCCTGGAAGCCTGGCGGACTTCAACTCCCAGAATTCCACAGCCAGCTTTGCTGGCTGTGGAACTCTGGTAGTTGAAGTCCGCCAGGCTTCCAGGAGCCAAGGTTGGAGACCCCTGTGTCTATAGCAAAAGAAGCTTTATAGTAGTCCTTGACTTAGGACCACAATTAGCATCAGAATTTATGTTGTTAACCAAAGCAGTTGTTACATAAGTCACATTCAATTTTAAGACCTCTTTTTTTTTTTTTTTTTGCCCTGGATAAGCAAATCACTGTCATTAAGTGACTCACAGGGACGTGGTGGCTCAGACGCTGAACTTGTCAATTAGAAAGATCAGCAGTGTGGTGGTTCGAATCCGAGCACAACATAACAGAGTGAGCTCCTGCTCCTTGTCCCAGCTCCTGCCAACCTAGCAGTTCGAAAGCATGTAAAAATGCAAGTGGAAAAATAGGGGCCCCTTTGGTGGGAAGGGAACAGCCTTCCATGCACCTTTGGCATTCAGTCATGCTGGCCACATGACCACAGAAATGTCTGGACAGTGCTGGCTCTTCAGCTTTGTAACAAGAGATGAGCACCGCCCCCCCCCCCAAGAGCCAGAAACGACTAGCACGTATGTGAAGTTTGATCACACTTGGCCAATAAACAATTCAATTCAATTCAATTCTACTCTATTCTACTCTAATTCCTATTCCTATCCCTATCATCAACTCAACTCAACTCAACTCATTTCTACTGTACTCGTATTTGAGCCTTCCGGATATGCAAGTTTAGGATTTATTCTTATAATAAATCTATCATAAGAATAAATCCTAAACTTGCATATCCGGCAGGCTCAAATACGAGTAGTAAGTTTAGGATTTATTCTTATAATAGATTTAATGTAAAACATTGCCATGTACCAACCACCGTGAAGAGCTGCTGTGATCTGAATAGTACAGTAGGCTAACATCTTGATTACAGCAAGATAGAACCTAACTCAACATTCCCTCAAATCTGGAAAACGGCCAATGTTCAAACTTTAAGCTTCCTTTTCCATTTTTTTTTTTTTTTTAAATCATGGAGCATCTTTTATGCAATCTGCCGCTGGAGGACTGACTCAGGTAGGAGAAAGCAAATCCGAATTGCAGCGTGGTTCTCCCCGCCACACAGAAGTCCCCTGAGTGTCTATTAAAAAGATACTCCTTTCGTCTTTTTAGCTACCAGAAAAAGGGAGGGGGGGGAAACAAGGCATTCTTGAAATGCCTAGATATCAACTCAGCAGCCCAAAGTTGTCAGAGCATTAGAAGGTTATTGGAGAGCATGATGGATGATTCTTGGAGACTGATGTGTCCTAATGGAGAAGTCACATCCAGGGGATGGGGAAAAGACCTGAGTCAAGGGGGAAATGTATGATGAGATTTAGTACTGGCTGCATCCACCACACATCAACCTGGCAATTTCTAATAAACCAATTTATTTTTTTCTGAAATGCGGCTAGAGACTTTTGTTCCTGCTTTGTGTCTTCCGCCTTGGCTGGAGGGAGGCAGTGGGGAAAACGACCAAGGGCTCCCATGGGGGCCGTGCACTTGGCAAAGAAGACGTTGATGCCAGCCACCAACAGAGCCCTTTCTGCCTCTTGGTTAGCACAACAGCTTCTCCAGCCACCTGTTTTTCCTGATAAGAGTGACAAAAACCCCTTTTTGTCAATGAGCGCTGCCTTGAACAAACACCTGTTGTCATGACATTAAGACTTGCCGAAAAGCATCCCGCAAAGTGCATTCACTGCAGGCCACAGGGGGTAAGCTAAAAAGGAAAAGAAACAACCAGCACAGCATTTCTGAAGTCTCAAAACGGAACAGCTGAGCTGTCTTGCAGCCACTGCCTCTCCAAGCCAGAGTCCCGGGGAAAGCACTGGATCTGCTGCTATTCCAACTGCATCGAGTCCGACATTAAGCCTGACATTCCAGGACAAGACTCGGCTCCGTGCCCGGGACATTCCAAAATAGGTTCCGCTAACATCTCCTCCAGAGAAGGAAGTCCCGAAGGCAGGAGTATCTAAGGTCAAGGGGCATTCAAGACTCTCTCTTTTTGAGGTGCCCAACATGTCTCCTGAGAGACATGGCAGCGTGTCATGCACGGAGCTCTTTTGCAAAGCATTGAGGTCTACTCTGTGTCAGCTCTTTACGGGAGAGGGCAGGTAAAAAAAAAAAAAGATAAGGGGAAAAGAAAAAGGAAATTCAGAAACATATTGATAGTGGGGTCTTTGGTGCTCTCTTGAGCTTGGTTGTTTTCAGACGTTTCACCAACCAACTGGGTAACGTCATGAGTGCTAGGGGGTGGGGTCTGTGGAGAGGAGGAGGAGGAAGAGGAAGAAGAGGAGGAGGAAGAGGAGGAAACCTGTTGGGTCCCTAGTGCTCTTTGAATTTGTTTTCTTGCAGACCTTTCATTAGCCAACTAGGTAATGTCATCAGAGCTAGAAGAGGATGGGGTTTGTGGAGAGGAGGAGGAAGCCTGTTGGGTTCTTAGTTTGTGGAGAGAAGGAAGTACTAGTCTGTTGGGTCCTTAGAGCTTAGTATTCTTGCAGATGTTCCATTACCCATGTGGGTAACATCATCAGTGCTGTAAGAGGATAGGGTTAGTGGAGAGGAAGAGAAGGAAGAAGCCTGTTGGGTCCTTAGTGCTCTCTGAGCTGGGTCGTTTTCTCGCAGACATTTCATTACCCCAATAAGTAACACCATCAGTGCCAGAAGGGAGAAGGGTTTGCTTTTTGTTTATATACAAGTGCCTTGCCCTGTCAGTGTTGGTGGACGTGATTTTGGTGGCTCCTTGATTAGGCTGGGGATTGTTTGGTTTTTGATAACAACCCCCAACAGGGAATATTGTTCAAAAGACGATTGTTGTGGGTCTCAGGAACTGGCATAAGGCCTAATAAAATGTCCATGCTGCAAGAAGAAATCCCCAGGATCTCTACAAAGCAATGCAGAAGTTAAAACCAGCGGTGTTTATTTGACGCTGCCCAGCTTTCATCCCTGCAAATAAAGACTGCAAATAAACTCACTGGTGTGCATAGTTTATATGCTGGAGCAATTGGATCCTTACCAACGGGAGCCAGGTGAACAATCCAGAACTTTCTGGTGTTTTCACTGAGGAAACCCCCCCCCCCCTTGCAGGTTAGGGCTTGG
The DNA here is from genome assembly GCA_033807585.1 of Hydrophis major. Classification (NCBI taxonomy): domain Eukaryota; kingdom Metazoa; phylum Chordata; class Lepidosauria; order Squamata; family Elapidae; genus Hydrophis; species Hydrophis major. The sequence goes on from CM066338.1 coordinate 8,085,446, forward strand.
TTGCTCCGCTTGGCTGCAAGAATTCTGGATCTCTCCTGCCATTCTCTGCTGCTTCCTAACAATGTGGCACATGGCTGTGAGGATGGGAGAGCCCGCAGTTTGTGCTGCCCTCTGATGTGCACAACAGATATAACAACTTTCCCTGAAAACCATCCTTTTCGGGGGGGGGGGGGGGGGCTAGTCTGCTGGTTCAGCCCGGTTCACCTGAACCGGTAGCTCCAAGGATCATTTGTGAGCGAAACGGTTTGGTCCGATGATCAACTGCTGGGCCCTCCCACCTGCCCTGGCTCTGTTCTGACCTTTATTTCCTGGTTTTCAAGCTCAACTGCTTCAGCGGCACAACCAATTGCTGCGTGTCAGCTGTTTAACACACAGGGTGTTGAGGTTTGCCAACAGTCGGTACCGACGGCAGAGGTATCAGACAGTGAGGACAGGGACCGGTCAGGAAATCTGGAGAGGACTCGGAGGAGGGTCCTGCATCCGATGCAGGGATGGGGCCAGGAACATCTGGGAGTGGGGGACTGCCTCCGGAGCCTTTGGAGTCCGGCAGCAGCAAGGCAGAGGACCCAGGGGAGCCTGTTCCCAGTGTGAATGTGCACAGAGATGCTAGAAAGCGAAAGCGGTTAGCAGCCGAAACAAAAGGGGCAACTTGGGAGTAAGGCTGGGAGGGGATTGCCCCTCCCATAAGGGATAAAAGTCAGTCCTCAATGACGAAGAGTTTGCCAGAAGCAAAGCAGTTCAGTCATCTCCGAGTCCTTTGTGAAGCTCTGTACTCTGGTCGGTTTTTTTCTGGGTTTTTGGATTGGTTTATGTGAAGCCTTAATTGGACTTCTGTTTAAATAGGCTATCAATTTGGCATTTTGTAGCAAAAGATTTCTTTCATTTGCAGAGAACTGATTCTAAACGATCCTTTAGAGGCCATCCATGATCTTTTAATTTTTTTTACGGCCCTGTAATCCCTTAATTCGGGGTAGAATCAGGGCAAATGGATGGAGCTGAACGTTTACTGGCCGGATGCCTTTCCTGACGCCAATGCAGGTTTTTTTTTTTTTTTTTTTTTTTTAATGCCCTAGGACAGAAATATCTGCCAGTAGGATTGAACTCTCAAGCGTCTGAGTGGAAGGCGAGTGTCTTCACCTCTAGGCCACCACTCCGCTCTCAAAGTCGCTCGAGCAAAAGCCTGACCCAGATCTTCAAGATCGCCACTGCTGGATTAGCTCCTGCTCCAATCAGATCAACGAAGCGAAGAAAAAAGGAGTGTTTATTCCAGGGGTCTCCAACCTTGGCTCCTGGAAGCCTGGCGGACTTCAACTCCCAGAATTCCACAGCCAGCAAAGCTGGCTGTGGAACTCTGGGAGTTGAAGTCCGCCAGGCTTCCAGGAGCCAAGGTTGGAGACCCCTGGTTTATTCCTTTGGAAAACAAAATAACAAAGATCACACCGGGGGGGAGGGGGGGGGAGGAAGGGGGCATCACATGTTTCCATAAAGAAATCCACCCATCCTTGCCAGCAGGTTTCCAGCACTGAACATGTCTACCTACCATCTGGCTGAGTCTCAAGATGCTTTCTCAATCCGCTGCCTGCTTGAGAAGTGCTTTCCTGCCCATTCCCAGTCCTGCCTTTCATTTCTCATTAAAGCATGGTCGCTAACCAGTGGGCCGGGGACCACTGGGGGGGTCTGCAAGAAAATTTTGGTGGTCCAGAGAAATGTCACCCCCCCCCCCCGCCAAGCAATTAATCCAGGCTGTGCAGGAACACAAGGCTGCACTGCCCACATGGCCCATGGGAACACAAGGCTTGCTTCGCTTGCACTGCGAACAACACGAGGGAGTGAGGGGAAAGGGCGGGAGGGGGGAGGACTTGCCCCTCTCAACTCACCTGGCCACCGGGGCTGCTTCTTTCTTCTTCTGCGTTTGGCTGCATGCAAGGAAAGCAGCCAAAGTCTTTCTTTCTCTCCACCAGAAATGAGTCTTTGGGACCCTGCAAGGCCTCCTGCTCCAAGAGGCTGCGCCGGCACGACAAGTCTCACAAAGACTCATTTCTGGTGGACTTTGGGAGAGAGAAAGAAAGACTTCGGCTGCTTTCCTTGCATGAAACCAAAAGTCTTTCTCCCCGGAGAATGGAGCTGGAGCCGGTATCCTGCGATCCCAAATAAAGAATCGATCGGTAGAAAAAAACGGGGTGGGGAAATTTTCCTGCAGATTTTTGGGAGGATTTTCCCAGGGTCTCTGGTCTGCGGGATTTAAAATTATGACTTTGGTGAGATCCAAAAGGTTGGCGACCCCTGCATTAAAGGAACATCTGCCAGAACAAAAAGACATATGCTCATTGGAATAAATCAGGTTTGGGCCATTCCTTTTATTCTCTTAATCTTGGTTCAGATTTAAATCAAAGCAAAAAGGGCTTGAACCAGAGCTTAGGGTGGCAAATGCCTTTTAATTGTGACTTACAGTCTTCATAAAGGAGCGCTATTTGTAATGCAGATTCCAAGAGTCATGCTTCCATGTTATTTAAAACCATGCTCTGCCAAGGGTAAGGACAAATGAATGGCACAAGGTTTCTCAATCCAGTCTGGTCATCCGCTCTCCTTAAGGTAAAATTAGCACTTTATGCTAATTTTAGAGATATTTCTCAGCATTCTACCAGGATGGACACATTTTAGACTTAATGTTAATGATATAGTTGTCATCTGTTACTTTTTGTACATGCGTTTTTATTCCTATTATTTCATTGCTCTGTTTGTAGTGGATGTTTGGGGGCTTTTTTTGTCTTCCCCCCCCCTCCACTATTTTGTATTTTAACTTTGGAGACAAAAAATATTATTGTAAAAAAAAAAAAAAAATAGCATTAGGGGAAACTGACATTAAACAAACTGTACGTTTTGTTTGCTGCTATTCCTCCATTTCTTCCCCTGGAAAAAAATCAGCTGCAAATGAAAAACTACATTCTGAAACGGTTCAGAATTCCATCTTCCATTCTCAATATTCAGCTCCCAGAATTCCCCAGCCAGCCAGAAGTCCACAAGTCTTAAAAGTTGCCCAGATTGCATTCCCCTGCCCTAGACAAAGTCAGCAGTGTGGCATTTGGAGGCACCATGAGGGTGACCTCCCCCCCACCGGCACCCCAGTCCTGCTGTGTGTGCAATCTCTCACAATTAAAATTCAAAAGATCTTGAATCCTCACGTATGTCGTGAGATTTTGGACGAAGAACATTAGATGCTTGAGTGAAGAGAGCCGATATCTTGCAAGGTATGAATGATCTTGAGAGAGGGCAGACAACTGAAATAAAGAATTTGAGGAATGCCTGCTCTGTGACTCCCAGAGACGGAAAAGGTTGGCGCAAAAAGAATTAATTCTCCCAATTAAAAGATGCAAAATAAAAATGGTATGAGATTCCCTGGCGATCCCCAGGAGATAGGGATCAAAATTCAAATTTACCTGTTCCCCCTGATTGCCTCCAAGAAAAAAATAAAGGGAAGAATTTGGGTGGAAACGGGGAGCTGCATAGTTGTAAAACACCAGTGAGCGTAGTGTGGTCATTAGGAACTGTGGCAAAGGGATTCTTTGGGAAGAAAATGTGCTTTTTTGCAAACAGCATCAACGGCAAAGCTGTCTGTGTGTTCATCACAGTTTGAAAGTTCCTGATCTTGCCTTTTGCGCTTGTTAAGCAAGGTGTGATCGGGGCTTTCATTGCGTTTGCCTTCAGGGAGGCCCAGAGTTCTTAAACAGGCGATAGCTGCCGCTTGTTCTGCTAGTTTCTTGGATTTTTCCCTGGAAAAGAAGAAGACGGGAATAGGGTTGCTAAGAGTTTGAATTTTGATCTTGTGGCCATGGGAACGCCGCAAGAGTTGTAACTGTGAGGACTGGGTGTCACTTCCTTCAGTACTGTTGCAATTACTTTCTTTCTTTCTTTTTTTAAATCATGTATTTATTCAACATTTGTAAAATTAAAAACATATACATTTTACAGCATCATTTGAGCAACAGATACACTTGTACTTTCCTTTTGATAGCGTGTTCTACATTGTCATAATAACTCCTTCGTCCTATACACGCATACATATAGTTTATTTACATTTATTTACACGTCACCCTTTTCAAAATATCACCAAATCATCCGATATCACCTTTTCTTTATCCAATCATACCAGATATCCCATGATTTGTAATATTCACTGTCTTGATTATCTTTTAGCAATTTAGTTAATCTATCCATTTTGGCACATTCATGAATCTTATTATCATGTTTTCTGAAGGGGTCATAGCCAATTTCCACTTTTGAGCAAAACTTATTCTAGCTGCTATTATAATATGCAAAATCAAATATTGGCATTTCTTTTTCATATTTGGTTCTAGCATGCCTAATAGAAAAATTTCCAGTTCTGTTTTATTATTTCCTATATCCAAATTCCATTTTTTTTTTTTGCTAAAATTTTCATGAAGGGTTGCAATTTCAAACGGTCCCTAAATGAACAGTTGTAAGTGAAGGACTACCTATCGACGCTATGCAGCACTGCACACCAGAACAACCAGACACAAGGACAGTTTTTTCCCGAACACCATCACTCTCCTAAACAAATAATTTCCTCAACACTTTCGAACTATTTACAAAGTCTACACTACTATCACTATTAATCTTCTCATCACTCCTTACCACCCATCCCCTCCCACCTGAGAATGTATGACTGTAACTTTGTCGCTTATATCCTTATGATTTATATTGATTATCTCCTAGTATGATTTGATTCCTTATTGTAACTTATGACTATTATTAAGTGTTGCACCTGATGATTCTTGACTCTTTGACGAATGTATCTTTTATGTACACCAAGAGAGCATATGCATCAAGGACAAATTCCTTGTGTGTCCAGTCACACTTGGCCAATAAAGAATTCCATTCCATTCCATTCCATTCCACTCCACTCCACTCTATCATATCCTATTCTATTCTCTCCTCTTCTACATTCCATCCACTCCCCTATTCTATTCTATTCTTTTTCTCTCCTCTCCTCTACATTCTATTCTATTCTATTCAATCCTATTCTATTCTATTCTCTCCTCTCCTCTACATTCTATTCTATTCTATTCCATTCCATCCCCTCCCCTCCCCTATTCTATTCTATGTGGTGGGGCCAGCCAGGAGTGGGATGGGGGGAGGGGTTCTCCGGACTGCGCAGAATCGTAGCTAGGGGCCAACATTATGTAGCACTATCATAATACACCAACATAATATATATCAGGGGTTGCCAACCTTTTGGACCTCAGAGACCACCAAACTCATAATTTTAAATCCTGCGGACCACTAATATGGATTTTGACTGGCGGTGGCTTGCTGAGGTTGGTGGGAAAGTCGGTCCCGTATTTCAGAGTTGCAGGAGTCACAGGACTGGCCCTTTGGTCATCCCGGAACAGCTGCTCCTCCACCCAGGTGCACCAACCTTCCATGGACTGGAGGAGCTGCTCCAGGATGACCAAAAGGCCAGTCTTGTGACTCCTGCAGCTCTGGAATAGGGGACCGCCTTTCCCACCAACTTCAGCAAGGCACCCCGGGGTGGATTTCCCTTCCCTGCCCTTGGTCTTACCTTCCAGTTCCACCTCACGTGGCTCTACTCAAGGTAAGGTTTGCGCTTGGCTGAAGGGTGGGGGCCAGCAGGTGGGCGGGCCATGTGAGTGGCACAGCCTTGTGTTCCTGCACAGCCTGGATTAATTGCTTTGGGGGGGACATTTCTCTGCGGACCCCCCAAATTTTCTCGCGGCCCACCAGTGGTCCCCGGCCCACCAGTTGGCAAACACTGATATATATACATTATATATATATATATATATATATATATATATATATCAGCAGAATCTCATCTGCCATCATCAGTCTTCTGTATGGTATACAGTATACTATACACTATATATAGTACATATATATAGTATACTGTACAGTATACACTATACAGAAGCCTGATGATGGCAGATGAGATTCTGCTGAAACATTGCTACAACTTTAAAAGCACCACTACTATGACGTGGGAAAATACCCGAACAAAGCTGAATGAAAGACATGTAAGTACCCGCGAAAACTTAAGAAAACAATTATACACACACACACACACACACACACACACACATGCATACCAACATTCTGTAGCATTATCATAATCCTCTCTTTCCGAGTTGTCATGAACAACACTTCACTCTCTCTAGCAAACGATCCGCAAGGGCTGCTTACCATAACGTCGAGCTGTATTTTTGCCCAGCCACCGTCACAACGGAACAGAACAGTCGATCCCGGGGTCTTTCGATCTACAGCAAAGGGAGAAACGAAGGGTTGGATTTGAAGTCAACGCAAGCGATCCATTCAATGGGCGTTGGAATGAAATGTTGGGGGAAACTATCAAATCCCCAACAGGTGCGACATTTCAGTTTGAGGCTGGGAACAGGCAGCCGCAGTTTAAAGTTGGGACCCAGAAGCTTAAGGCAGCTGGCCTGCTGCATTCAAAGGGGCTTTCGGTTCTTTGGTTTTCCTGAACAGCTGCTCCTCCAGAAGACAGAAAAGCTGGAGAATTTCAAAGGCAGCTTGTGGTAGAAGAGGCTTGGGCCTAGTATGCAAACAGACCGGGTCAAAATTCCCCCAGACACATAACAAATATTTGCACAGCCTCCCCCGCCCCCAAATATTTCTTGCTATCGGAGCTAAAGATTTAAGAGAACAAGGTTCCCTATTCAAATCAAATATTTATTGTGCTCACAGACCAGCATAAGAAGATTCCCTTTAGGGAGGTATGTGTCATGTGCTTGAAATTCTGAGGGAGAGGAGGAGCAGCTGACAGGGAGTGGAGATGTGGCTCCAGAGGTTATGGAGGAAGCTGGGGAAGGGCAGAGGCTGGCTGGGCAGTCAGAGGAAGAACCAGGCCCATCCCCTCTTCATCCTAGGACACGCAGGGAGGAATGGAGAAGGAAACAACTTGGCTTACGAGAGAGGAAGTGGCCATGATCCCCCTCATTAGTTGCAGCTAGGGAGAATAGTATATAAGAGAGATGGTTAAAACACAGTGTTGCCAAAAGCAAGGTGTGTTTTATCTTGGGCTGAAGTTATCTTGGTTGGCGTCCTTCCAACAGACTGTGCTTGTTATCTCCTTGAATTTGGTAATTACTTATCCTGATCTGTTGTGGAAATTCCTCCAATGTAGTTTGTTTTGGGTTTTTTATTTCACCTCTGTCTGCTCATTAAGTTCATACTGTATTGTTTACTTTTGAAGACTATTCTTGAGTAAGTTTTATCTCCAACTGAAAATTATTGAACAGTGGGGCCAAGTTGGAGGCATTAAAGGACATTTATTTACGTTTTACATTTTGTTACGTTTGTGTTACACTCCGGGTCATCACAGTATGGTTTAACAAATAAATTTCATCCTATGACTTCTTACTGTTTCATAAACAGGTTGAAGCAGCTTCTCTTTCCTGCACCATTCCAGAAGATACATTTTGGGGGTAATTTGTGGGGGATACTCTCGTCTGAAGAGAAAAAAAAGAAAACGAAACAATAAATACTCACTGTAGGCCAGGGGGCCGCAATCATCTTCAACAGCCCAATCTGTTATATTTTTCAAATTTAGCAATTTTAAGAGGTGTGGACTTCAACTCCCAAGAATTCTCAAGTCAGCAAGCCAACTGGGGAACTCTGGGAGTTGAAGTCCACACATTTTGAAGTTGCCAAGTTCAGGAAACACTGTACTAGAAGATAGGAAGAAGCTTCTGAGAGGTGAGAAGAGTTGAAGCGAGGAGATGATGATTTTTCAGGAACAACTTCAGTGCTTTAGAATACGGATAATCTTTGACTTACGACAATTCGCTTAGTGACTGTTCAATGTTACAACAGTGCTCAAATATAAACATGAGAAAGACAAAATAAAAAGCCAAGGAATGGATGTGAACCAGTTTAATGAGTTCTTGAAAAACTACAGAAAATCCGGGAGGTGATCTTGATGGAAATAGGCATGTTTCCTATATAAAGGGGTTGAAATATTCTTTAAGGAAGATAGTATTTGGAGGTGACTCTTTCCTGATTTACTGGGGACTAAGCAGGAGGACAGCTTACACATTCAGGCTTGCAAGAGACTGTTACTATGAATGCTAGAGATGGTATCCAGCAGGTTTTGACCAGTTCTGGAGAACCAGTAGCAGAAATTCTGAGTAGTTCGGAGAACCAGCAAATACCACCTCTGACTGGCCCCGCCCCCATCTATTCTCTGCCTCCCGGGTCCCAGCTGATTGGCTGGGTCTTCTTTGGTTGCCCTGCACAGGAGAACAGAGCTGGAAAGCAGGTTAGTGGGGTGGGGAGGGAAGGGAGATTTTGCAATATATCCTTCCTCTGCCACGCCCACCAAGCCACAGAACTGGTAGTAAAACATTTTTGAATCCAACCTCTGCTATGGACTATTAAGAAAATATAGTTCTAGTGTTCCTGTGAAATCTGTTTCGTGATTTAGTTGACCTCAAAGGGCTGACCGGAAAAAAAATTAACCAAAGAAACTAATGATCGGAATTGATTATCCTAATCATGGGGAGGACAGTGGAACTATGGAAGCAAACCCCAAAAGTGGTTTTTCAAAAGGCCACTGGAATTCGTTTTTCCTTGTAGATGTTTCACTTCTCATCCAAGAAGAATTGAAGTCTTCCTCAATGAGAAATGAAACCTCTTCAAGGAAAAAAAACAACAAGAAAATCCAGTTGATTTTTGAAAACAAAAAACAAAAACCCATCTTTGAGACAAGCTGAACACTGGCTGCTGGGTCCTTTAAACTGAAGATGCTAAAGAATGCACCCAGGACTTTTCACATCATTTGGCTTGCCCTTTTTGCAAGGATATAAAACTGAATGCCAAGCATCTTTTGCCCAGGGTGGATGGAAGGTGGCCCTCATGATCTTCAGTCGTCTATCTCAGTGCCACTCAAGCTCACCAGCTTTAAGAGGTAGGGAAGCATGCTTGCTGGGGCATTCTGGGAGTTGAAGTCTGCGCTTCTTAAAAAGTTGCTGAACTTGAGAAGCACTGATCTGGATACAAAAGGTCATCTCAAATCTGTTGACTCGCTGAAGTTCTTGGGTCAACTGTTGAGCCAGCCTTGTGACTGCTTCTTAAGTTAATAATCAATCAACCAAAATAGAGCTGGAAGGAAAAGGTCTTCAAAGGAAAAACGAAGTCCAGTTGCCTTTTGAAAAAGCATCTTTGGGACAAGCATGGCCTGGATGAATGAGAATCTCCAAATAGATGGAAGATATTGAAACCTCACTGTGAAACTCATCTCCTAGCTTTTGTGAGAATTCAGCCAACATGACTTTGTCACTGGAAGGATCACTATACAAGCAAGTTGGCAGTTTAGCAGAAATCTGGTTATTTTAGTATCCAGTATGCGCAGATGATTTAGTATCCAGATGATTTAGGGGACTGGAGGCTGAAACATATAAAGAATGGTTGCTGGAATTGGATATGTCCAGTTTGATGAGAAGAAGGACTAGGGGGTGACATAATAGCAGTGCTTCAAGATTTGTGGGGCTGCCACGAAGAAGAGGGAGTCAAGCTATTATTCAAAGCACCTGAGAGCAATGGGTGGAAACTGATCAAGGAGAGAACCAAAGGAGAACTAAGGAGAAATTTCCTTACAGTGAGAACAATTAACCAGTGGAACAACTTGCCTCCAGAAGTTGTGAATGCTTCAACACTGGAAGATTTTAAGAAGAGCTTGAATAACCATTTGTCTGAAGTGGTATAAGGTTTCCTGCCTAGGCAGGGGGTTGGACTAGAAGACCTCCAAGGTCCCTTCCAACTCTGTTATTCTATTATAGCCATAATATGTTCATACTATATGCAGCACAATATATTTCAATCTAATTATCTCACTTACTTATCAAACTTAGCTGCCATTTTGATGACATCTGTGTCTTCAGTGCGGTCATCATTATTTGGGATCTTCACCTGTAACAAAATTTTTTTCTTCTCCAGTAAATCAGATGCTTCTTGGAAGAAGCTACCCATCTCGAAAACTTCACTAATTAAAAAAAAAAAAATCAAATTAATTCTAGAAAATGGTCTTGGATTTTGAAAATGAAAAATATTTATACATGCATTTATACATGCACAGTTCATTTAGTGACCATTCAAAGTTACAGTAGCACTGAAAAATGTGACTTATAGCAACAGCAGTTGCACTTAAGACTTATATCCCGCTTCACAATGCTTTACAGCCTTCTCTAAGTGATTTACAGAGCCAGCCTATTGCCCACAATAATTTGAGTCCTCATTTTACCCACCTCGGAAGGATGGAAGGCTGAGTCAGGATTGAATTCCTGGCAGTGGGCAGAGTTAGCCTGCAACATTGCCTTCTAAGCATTGTGCATCATGATTGAATGGATGGATGGATGGATGGATGGATGGAGGAAAGGAAGGGAATGGAAGGGAGGAAGGGACGGAGGAAGGGAGGAAGGAAGGGCAAAAGCAATAGCACTTAGACTTATATACCGCTTCACAGTGCTTTCCAGCTCTCTCTAAGCGGTTTACAGAGTCAGCCTATTGCCCCCAACTATCATTTTTCACACATATGACCATTGCAGCATCCCCATGATCATGTGATTAAAATTCAGACCCTTGGCAACTGGTACGCATTTATGATGGTAAGCAGAGTCCCTGAGATCACGTGATCCCCTTTGGCAACCTTCTGACAAGCAAAGTCAATGGGGAAGCCAGATTCACTAAACGACCGGGTTACTAACTTATTAACTTAAGGGATTCACTTAGCAACATGGTGAGAAAAATCATAAAATGGGATGAGGCTCATTTTTAACAACAGCAATTTTGGCCTCCATTGTGGTCATAAGTCGACAACTACCTGTATTATGAAAAGCACTGATTATACAGTAAAAGTTAAAGAGGCTTCTTTGATCAAGTAAGGCAAGATCTCCTTTTAAAATGAACTCAACCCTTGAAGATACATAGACACAGTCCTGTTATTTTCTTGGCAGCAGTCCATCTGCCACTGCCTTCGGATACCTTCAGACCAGGTAAGCCAGAGCTTTGAGATACGTTGCAGATCTCCCATCCAGTAAAAAGAAGGCCTAGGCACACATAACTTTTTGAGATCCAAGTAAATAAATAACAAGAACGATACCCCTAGGTGTCAATCTTATCCCTATTTACTTAGGAAAAGGTTTCATTAAAGACTGGCTTCTGAGCAATTTTGCATAAAAAGTGTTGTTTTCGCACAGATTCAACCTCTTCTTTTGATTGCTTATTGTATCCTATGACTATTATTAAGTGTTGCACCTGATTCTTGACTCCTGACGAATGTATCTTTTCTTTTATGTACACTGAGAGTATTTGCACTGAAGACAAATCCCTTGTGTGCCCAACCACACTTGGCCAATAAAGGATTCTATTCTATTCTATTCTATTCTATTCTATTCTATTCTATTCTATTCTATTCTATTCCTTCTCTATTCTATTCCTTCTCTATTCTATTCCTTCTCTATTCTATTCTATTCTATTCCTTCTCTATTCCTTCTCTATTCTATTCTATTCTATCCTATTCTATTCTATTCCTTCTCTATTCTATTACTTCTCTATTCTATTCTATTCTATTCCTTCTCTATTCTATTCTATTCTATCCTATTCTATTCTATTACTTCTCTATTCTATTCTATTGTTAAGTTTTTCAGGTCTTTGGGGGTTTTCCGACAAAATAACCTAACATCAATTTTAATGTTAATGTGAAATATTATTTGAATATTTCAATGTTTTACCTTGTTGTTTTTACGTCATTGTAAGCTGCCTCTGAGCGAGATGGGCAGCCTATAAATGTAATACATATACAAACTACACAAGTGGTGCTCAAAAGAACTCCTCTTGATAATTTTACATTAGGTTTTTATATTACTTTGAATAATATGAAATAAGAAGAGTAAGCTAAGATTAAATTCCATCAGTGATATGAAGATTAGAATTATTTTAATAAATAGGTTTTCTTCCAGCAATGGCAGAGGGCGTGCATTAAAATAAGATGTAAACAAAAGTTTTTGTATTAAAAACTTTTAACAAATATTTTTATACATTTGCTGTTGGCTTTATCCAGGGACACTTTAATTAAAATGAAAAGCATGAAAAACCTCCTACCAGATTTCCCGCAAGGATTGTGCAGCATGCAGCTTCTTTCCTTGTGCGTTTTCTAATTGCTCCCTTAACATCTGGCACAAGCAATACTTTGTGTTGGTATAATGATTATCGTATCTCACTGCCTAAGGAAAACAAAAGAGAAAAAAAAGTTTTAGAATAAGAAATTCAAATAGTTCACATTTTGCCTCTTAGTCTTTTGTAAGCAAATGCTTCCTTGTCACGAAGAACTTAACCATATTCATTTCAGACCTTGTTTAGCAGAGCCTGGCCAGGCCTTCAAATCCAATTCTCGTTCATTTCAAGAAAGGGAGATTTCCAACTCTCTTGAGTTGCAGGGAATTTTAAAAGAGATGAGAAACCTGGTACTAAAAAAAGTCACCTTTTTCTCGTATCAGAGATCTACACTGAACAAACTGTGTATAACTTACAGATGGGGAACAATTACTCCATTAAAGGCAGACTTCCCTTCGATACAATACTTTTTCTTATTAGATTTATATCCCGCTTTTCCTTCAGGATTCTCAAGGAGGTTTATTACACAGTGCTTCTTTTCCTTTTTTTCCCTACAGCAGGGCATCTCCAAACCTGACAACTTTTAAGACTTGTGGACTTCAACTCCCAGAATTCCTCAGACCAACAGCAATAACCCTGTAAAATATAGGCTGAGGCTGAGAGGGCTGGCCAAAGACATCAAAGGAGTTTCCATGGCTGAGGGCAGATGAGAACCTCCCAAGCAGAGGTGGGATTCAGCAGGTTCTGACCAGTTCTGGAAAACCGGTAGCGGAAATTTTGAATAGTACGGAGAACCAGCCAATACTGCCTCTGACTGGCCCCGTCAGCCCCATCTCTTCTCCACCTCCCGAGTCCCAGCTGATTGGCTGGGTCTTCTTTGGTTGCTCTGCACAGGAGAACAGAGCTGGAAAGCAGGTTAGTGGGGTAGGGAGGGAATGGGGATTTTGCAGTAACCTTCCCCTGCAATGCCCACCAAGCCACAACCACAGAACCGGTAGTAAACAATTTCTGAATCCCATCACTGCTCCCAAGAGCCAGTCAACACCCTAATGCCTAAACCACAATAGCTGTCGTATGGAAGTGTGACTTAACCGTTACTAATTTAACACCTGCAGTGATTCCACATTCACAACTGTGGCAAGAAAAGTTGTAGAATGAGCCAAAACTCACACAAACAAATGTTTCAGTTAAAAACATATATCTGGGACTCAACTGTGGTCATTCACTGCCTGTATACGATTGCACAACCTGCAGTTATAGAACCCAGAAAAATGGGAGTCCATGGTTTCATGTTAATGCAAACACAGACATGGGGATTCCACACCTTGAATTCAGGTGACCCCGAGGTCACAGATAAAACCCCAAGTAACCACAACGGCTCTCAGAAAGTGTTAAAACCAGTTGACCGCAAAGAAAGCACAATCTTTCCAATAACATAATTAAAGTCCCCCATACACACACGAGACTGGTATCAAGAATGCATACATATTTGATATATTCCTGCATGACGTCCTTCAGAGGCAAAAGTCCTTCCTTCCTGAAGACTGAGGGGTTCCACATGGCGGCCCGGGCCACCATTACAGAAGATGCCGAGGTTGCCTCCTGGAAGATCTGAAGGTCAGAATATTCTTTGATGAAATCGTGGGATCCTCCACTGAAATAAGGAGAATATGGGGTTTGTGTCAGAATATTCATGAACCGGAAGAGGCGTGGTAATAAGGTCAGCCAATGAAAAGGAAGAGCAACTAAGTCAGCCAATAAGGACTGTTTGGAAACTGAAACTGGAGGGAACCTAGGCATGGCTCTATATTAAGCTCTGAAGCTGCAGTCTTGTCTGCAACTGCTGAATTGAAACTGAAACTTCTCTGCTGTTCTCTCATCTGCTTGTGTTTTTTGCCTGTAACTCCCTACCACGTTGGAAGAATCTACTATTGGTATTGTACATTTTACTCATATATTATTATGCATATAAAGAAGTTAAGGAATTCTGCTGAATCAGCATCTCTCTGTGCTTTCTGGATTTGAATCTATGCTGCAAAACCCAACAGTTTGCAGTACCAGCAGTGGTGCATGAACACGATGTAGATGGCAGGGTGGAGGTTATGTCCATGAAGATTCTCAGTTACCCAGGTCATAGTTGTATCAAGAGTGGTTTTTATTTTGAAAAGGAAACTGGACCGATTTTTTTTTTTTTTTTTGGAGGAAAAACAAGATTTTTTGCTTCCTATCCTGGAAGCTTCATCAGTTGTATGGGATACTGCGGGAGATGGAAGGAGAGTTATTGACAGTTGAGGTTAATTGGTGGGAGGGGGAATCACAGGTTCTGACAGCATGAGGATTCCACACCTCTGATTCAGGTGACCCCGAGGTCACAGATAAAACCACAAGTAACCACCACGGCTCTCAGAGAGTGTTAAGATCAGTTGGCTGCAAAGAAAACACAATCTTTTGCCTCCTCCCCACGCACACACATACCATCCTCTCAGAACCTATCATTCCTCCTCCCACCAACTAATTTCAACTGTCAATAACTTCCTTCCATCTCCCACAGCATCCCATACAACGGATGAAGATTCCAGGATAAGAAAAGTCTTGTTTTTCCCCAAACAACAACAACAAAATAAAAAAACAGTTGCCTTTTCAAAAACAAAACCACTTTGGTTAAATGTGCATTCTGTAGAAGAGCACAGCTGCGGAGAAGTGCTCCTCAACTTTTGAAAGGATGGGACACGCCTTCAACAGTGGACCCCAACCACTTCAAAAGGTCAAGCTCTACACCGGCATTCTGCCCATCAGTCGTCTGAAGTGGTGTTTGCCAACTTTAAGTGTGATGGCTAAGGAATTCTGGAAGTTGAGATCTACACAGCTTAAAGCTGCCCAGATTGGGAAACGCACTGCTCTAAAAAATGTTAGCATTCATAGGCAGTCTGTCATGCCCCTGCTGGAATCTGATTCAGAGGGAGAGGCTGAACAGCTGACAGGGAGTGGGAGTGTGGCTCTGTTGGCTGTGGAAGAAACTGGGGAAGGGCAAAGTCCGGCTGGGCAGAGCAGGGAACAGGTAGAGCAGGGGAGAGGGAATTCAGAGGAAGACCCAGGCCCACCCCCTCTTCATCCTAGGACACGCAGGGTGGAAGGGAGAAGGGAGCAACATGAGTTGCATGGCTTGTGGGAAAGGAAAGGGCCCTGATTCCCTTCATCAGCTGCAGCTGGGAACACAGTGTTTAAAAAGGGAAGCTGTGCACCGCAAGTTGTTGAGACCAAATCGTGAATTTATCGAGTATCATCGTGGCTTATCTGTGTTCCTGGAGTCTTCCCAACTGTGGGAGTGTTGCCATGCTTTCAGGTCTGCAATTCCTTCTCATGCCCTGTCAAGTTAATTACTGTAGCTTTGTTTGTTTGGATTTTTAGTTACAGTCTGTATGTACCTTGTTTTGGACTGAATTTTCTACAGTTAAAGGCTGTTCCTGGGAAAGTTTTTCTCCAGCCGAAGGTAACCTGGACATTGGGGGCAAAGTTGGAGATAATAAAGGGACTCTTCTTGCTTATTTGACTGTGTTGCCTTTGTGCCATGCCCCTTTGGGTCATCACACAGTCCTAGACTTACAATAATTCGTTTAGTGACTGTTCAAAGTTATGATACTGAAAAAAGGGATTTATGACCATTTCACAGTGGCAAACTTTGCAGCATCCACAGGGTCACGAGAGCAAAATCCAGACGCTTGGTAGCCGATTTGTATTTGCTACAGCTGCAGCGTCCCGGAGTCACCTGATTCATTTAACAACCGTGTGACTAACTTAACAGCTGCAGCGATTCACTTAACAACAGAAAAATTGAGGTCAATTGCGGTCATAAATCGAGGACTGCCTATATAGCAGATGTCTGAACCTCTCTGCCAGAGGTCTCCAAACTTGGCAACTTTAAGACATGTGGACTTCAACTCCTAGGTTCCTGGCTGAGGAATTCTTGAAGTCCATGTCTTAAAGTTTCCAAATTTGAGGACCCCCCACTCTCTGCTAACTGCAGGGGAGGCAACATTTATGGTCACAGTGGACTTTGTCAATCCATGCAGCTTGTTTGCCCCAAGATTGGACTCTCCCGCCTGAGAACAAATTCGTTCTGCTTACTTGGCTATTACTGGGATGGAAACTGCCTCGGAGATGGCTTTGACCACGTTGCAGTGGACAGGGTGCTGAGGCCTCTCTTCTTTCTTCCTTCAAAAGAGACAGGTCAGAAATTAGCAATAGCACTTAGACTTATAATACTGCTTCATATACTGCTTCCTGTCTAAGCAATTTAGAGTCAGCCTATTTCCCCCAACAATTTGGGTCCTTATTTTATCAACCTCAGGATGGAAGGCTGAAGCAACCTTGAGCTGGTCAGGATCGAACCCAAAAGTGGGTACAGTTTGCCTGCAATACTGCATCACCAAGGAAAGGAAGGAAGGAAGGAAGGGATGGATGAAGGGAGGTGAAGGAAAGGGAGGGGGAGGGAGAGAAGGCGGGAGGGTAATAGTAATAGCACTTAGACTTATATACCGCTTCACAGTGCTTTACAACCCTCTCTAAGCTGTTTCCAGAGTCAGCATTATTGTCCCCCAACAATCTGGATCCTCATTTTAACAACCTCAGAAGGATGTAAGGCTGAGTCAACCTTAAGCCTGGTCAAGATCGAACCCCTGACAGTGGGCAGAGTTTGCCTGCAATACTGCATTCTAACCACTGTGGCACCATGGTGTTTGTTTGTTTGTTTGCAGCAGAGCCTGTTCTACCAATTGCAGCTCAAAAGTTTTTGTTATAGGACTCACGAGAATTTTTTTTTCCTTTTCAGATGGAGAATTAGTTTACCTTCCATGAACGGCAATTGCAGCAACTCCAGCCTGCTCTATCCTCTTCACCAATCTTAGCGTTTTTTCTTCCTGAAAATGATGTTGGGGGGAGGGGAAAAACATTCAACACTCGCCCAAGTTTGCTACTTCACTTTTCTGAAGCTAAATGTGGATGAAATTTCAAGCAATAAGTATGCATTCTTGTGGGGAGGCAAAAGGCTGTCTGTCATTGGCTTTGGAGTGTTGGCCATTCCGTGTCCCTCATGGGTTGAACTTGCCCAACTCATTACAATATGTGTCAGGTTCTTGGCAGCTGCATTAAGCCCCAAACGATTCGTTTTTTTCCAAGTGCAAGTCCATAGTGAAATTTATTGGGATGAAATTCATTACAAGAATTACACCAAACAAATTTCCAGTTTTGAAATAGTATGTCTCTGTGTGTGTTAAGAAGAGAATCAGAAAGCCCCCCATCCTAAAAGTCCTCCTATGATCTGGTGAGGAAGCAGGTAACAGCCTCTTGATGCTGTTTATTTAATAGTTGTCAAGGTGTAAGCAACTAGAACCATCAAGTACTAATTTTATTATTTATTACCTATCTGACTAGAATCCCATCAGATTGTTTGCCTACCCTTGGAAATGGCTCAGTAAGGCTTCATAGATTTGGGGGGAGGGGCAGTCATGGTTATGAGGTTTAGTGCCGTGCAACGATTCTAAGCTAGGTCCTTGTTTGACCCCTCCCTCCAGTCTAACTGGCAGTTTCTCAACATCTGCTTCCCGAATCTTTATCAGGGTGGAAACCCACCTATAAAATGTAGGTGGTAAGTTTGAATTCAGCGTGCCTTTGAAACCCAGGTAATTGTGTCCTGCCACCCCCCTGCCTCAACAAACCCTGTTTAACAAATTGTGTAGGTTGAGAGTGATATGTTTAGGACATAAATTTTCTTCTAAAGCATGCAATTCAATGCATGGAGTTCACAACGGCTAATTTCAGCATCTCTTGAACTCCAATAAAGGCTTCTGCACCAGTTGGGGCCACGTCTGATTTGGGCTCTTATCTGAGTTTTCAAAGAACAATCCTAGGCATGTCTACTCAGCAATATTTGTCAATTCTCAATTTAATGGATCTTATTCACAGTTAAGGGTATATAAGTAGCAGTGAACTTTTTTTTGGGGGGGGGGGGAATCTCTGAAAGGCCATGTTGTCTGGATGTTGGGAGTATTTCTCACTTCAATGCTGTTGTAACTTTGAATGATCACTAAATGAACTATTGTAAGTTGAATAGTTGAAAGATCCAAAGTCAACATTGGGTGTGGTTACCGTTATCTCCCTTATTGGTTCATTTTCACTCAGTGCAATTGCTGCTAACAAAGCAAAAACTGTATTTTTGCATCAAAACACTGGACTGGTGGGTATTTTTAAAAGACCTGTGATATCTGAAATATGGTAATATATTCTTACCGATGACAAAATTCGGATTTTACAAGTTACTGGCTTAGATACACCATTGACGAGCGTAGTCAGAATCTAAAGAACAGGAAACAAGAGCAGACCAGAGATGCAGAATGATTGCTTGGAAAACTTAGGAGATTACTGAAAAAGATTATTTCCTCATTAGGAAAAGCCATCTCTCCATAAGTTCTCAACCAAATAATAAACAAGTTAAGAGTCTCTATAAATGATTTCCTATTGCATTTTTCTCATGAACAAGGTCCACAATTCTGCCTCCAAGCTGCACATAAATCTTTCTAGATTCAGCCTAGTCCTCCAGACAAGTGGAAGCTTGATTACGTTCCCACAAGCCATTAAGTGTTACTGCCAAGCAAAAGGAAAAGAAATCAACAAAGCATCACTCTGCAAAGAAAAATACAAGGCTAAGAGTTTTCCAGGGAACGTTGCCCACTTCTTCAGATGCATCAAGAATTATTCTAAAAAAGAAACTTATATGTACTCTCAGGGTGCGGGAGAGTGGAATGGGACAACTTGCCAACTCACAGTTAACTCTCCACGGCCAACTTGCCACAGAACAATGCAACATTTCTATTTAATTATTTAAAGTAGTTTAAAAATTATTTAAATCTTTGTCATTCACATTTATCTTTCTTTAATGATTCTATTCCACTATTTCTTTGATATCAGTGTAACACTTGTCCTGCGGCTGTCAAGATTGAAAAATGCTTATGCTTCCTGTGACTATTATTGCTTTTCAACTTGCCAACGAACTGGGGGAAAGGAAGAGTGAGATAGAACGTGGGGGCTACAATCTTCAACCGTGAGAGCCATGGACACTTCTACAGGTGTCCGCCAGGATGGGGACTGTTATCAAAACAAAAGGCTGATTGCCAATTGGATCATGTGAACCATTCCACGGGAGCAGGACATGAAACTCATCTTTAAGTATGCAGGGCTGCGCGGGAAAATTTAGAGTTGGTTTTGCTTTTCTTCAAGTGCTAAAATGATGTGCTCAATAAAGTTTTGCTTTTGGGATTTTAAAGTTCCTGAGGATGCCTGCTTTTATTTGGGTCCGTTAGTCGTACGGTTGACAGTGACGAATTGGCCATGGCGAATTGTCTTGAGTTGAGTTGAGCACAGCAAGTTGGCTATAGCAAATTGGCCGTGGCGAATTGTTCTGGAACGAGTTGCCATAGATCCAAGGTGGAGGCAGGAGAGAGAAGGGAAATGAAGAAAAGGGGGCGGGGGGAAGAGACAAAAAACTAGCAAAAAAAATATCAGTTAGTTGTGACCACATGTTCATGCCCTGCTACCTTTTGCAGCTCCCTTCGGTTCCTCCAAACTCCACTGCTTTTAATTTTATAAATAAATAACCACAGAAAATGATAAGCAGGGCACTCTGCATACTCACAGATTCTATTCTGTTCAGATCAGACAAAAGCGCGGCTCCCATTCCTCCCTGGGGAAAATATACACAAAAAAAGATCTTCGTTCATCATCTTGGTGGCCCAAAATATTTCAAGGAGGTTCTACAGATAGTCCTTGACTTACAACCATTCATTAGGATTCAGCACAAAATGTGAACTTAGGCTCCAACTGTCTCTTCACAGGAGTGAATGAAAACAGCCCAAAGTTGTCTTGCATACATTTTACATTTGTCTATTAACTTTATTTTCTTTGCCTGGTGGATGTCAACTTATAAAACATCACACAACTCGCACTCCTGTCCTACTTACTGAGTCAATCATCTGCACATCTATAACTGACTGATTTGGTTCTGCAACCCAACAGGACAGACACAGATTTCAGAGAGTAATTAGAACTGCACAAAAAACAATTACTACCAACCTGCCTTCCATCGAGGACCTGTATACTGCAAGAGTCAAAAAGAGGGCTGTGAAAATATTTACAGACTCCTCACATCCCGGACATAAACTGTTTCAACTCCTTCCCTCAAAACGACGCTATAGAGCACTGCACACCAGAACAACTAGACACAACAACAGTTTTTCCCTAAAAGCCTTCACTCTGCTAAACAAATAATTCCCTCAACACTGTTCAACTATTAGAAAGTCTGCAGTACTATTACTATTAATCTTCTCATCACTCATTCCCTCCCACTTGTGACTGTATGATAGTAACCTTGTTGCTTGTATCCTTACTGTTTATATGGACTGTTTCCTAGTATGATTTGATTGCTTGTTGTGCCCTATGATTATTATTAAGTGTTGTATCTTATGATTCTTGACTCTTTACGAATGTATCTTTTCTTTTATGTATACTGAGAGTATTTGCACCAAGACACATTCCTTGTGTCCAATCACACTTGGCCAATAAAAGACTTCTACTCTACTCTACTCTACTCTACTCTACTCTACTCTACTCTACTCTACTCTACTCTACTCTACTCTACTCTACTCCACTCCACTCCACTCCACTCCACTCCACTCCACTCCACTCCACTCCACTCCACTCCATTCTACTTAGACACTGAACATGCTACCAGATCATGTGTTAACTTGAAAATACAAGGGAATGAATGGAAGTAGAAGAAGAGATTTCTATGGAGATTCTCAGTCATCCAAGTCATGGTTATCCCAAAGGTGTTTTTTCAAGAGGCAACTGGACTTCACTTTTCTTTGAAGATGTTTAGCTTCTCATCCAAGAATGAGAAGCAAAATGTTTTCAAAGGAAAACTAGGTAGTGTAAAGAAATGTTTCGTAACTTCTCAATAACTCAGAAGCAAATCAAGAAGTCAATGGGACAGCAGACACATTTTTTTCTGGAGTAAGCTAGAAATTCACATCTTTAGTGAATTTCCTTTTCCTTTTCCTTTTCCTTTCCTTTCCTTAAAAAGGAAGCTTAGTCTGAATGCAACTGATCAAAAGAAGGAAGTGGTCTGCAATGTTAAATCAGCCAAATGTAACAGAATGGCTTCAACCAACCTTGGTCTAATGTTAGGTTCAAGCAAGAAATATTGAAGTCACTTCCTTAATATGACGCAATTGAAACACAGAAACTTGGATTGGGATTCTGGCTTTCTGAGAGAAAAACAGGCAGACAAATGTATTCATATGTCATTCTAAAAGGAAAAAAAACCCAAATTGTTTTTGGACATAAGTTTTCTGTTAATATACTTAGCTACTATGTCACAACACGCAATTCTTTCAGTTAAGCAAATTGAATTTGCAGTCTGCAAATTCCTGGAGGTCATTTCAAAGGCTTGAAAGAAAAAGGTGTTTCATGCTTTTAGAGTCTTTGATTAAATGAATAAGAAAGACGACATAATTCAAATAATGATTCAAGCTATGCAGACATTCATAAAACTGGAGGCATCTATGAATATGATTCAAAAAGAAAAAAACTACAGATGGCAAAATCATACCTTTGTGGAATACTCTTTGGGACATCCCATGTTCACATCAATGCCAGCAACATCATTCTCTCTGAAATGACAGGGCAAAAAGACAATATTAGGAGATTTGAACATTTAGACACACACAAATATTATTAAGCAATTCATTTTCAGAGCAAGTTACAAATGGCTGAAACAATGAGATGCAAAGCAATTGTTTATTCTATCATCATTTATTATTGAGGATTTGCTTCAGTGTGTTTATTTTTGCAGTGTTTTAGTTTGTATGGTTGCTTATCTCAAGTTCATTGTCAGAAGGATGAAAGATGTTCTTTGTCCAAACCGGATGTAGCTCATGTACTACCAGTTTCAAATGATCCTGTTACTGATTTTATAAGAATCCCAACAAGCCATACCCAAGTTGCATCTTCACCAGAGAATACAACTCTGTTTGAAATTACTGTTATTGCGCATTTTTTACTTCTGTGCATTTTTTAAAAAAAGTTCAGGAAAATAATTTTCAGATTTACTGTAAAGTTTAATTTGCTTTTATTGAAGAAAGAGTGACAAGCAGTTTCCTAACTGTTCTACTCTCTAATTAAGAAAGTAATACTTTGCATAAGTAAACAGCTTTAGGCTATCACCAGTCCTAGTCAACCATAATTTCCTTGCTTAAAGAATACATTTGTGGGTCTTATTATTTAGATCAATGCTATCTTTTCATCCAACAGGAACTCAAGGAAGACAATATAAGTACTTCCCATCTTAGCCACCCAATAATTTTGTGAGGTTTGTTATGATAAACAGCATAATGGACCCATAATGGACTTGGATCTCTCTAGCCCTAATCCATTGCTCTAAACCAGGGACCTCAAACCTTGGCAACTTCAAGACTAATGGCTGGCTGGGGAATTCTGGGAGTTGAAGTCCACAAGTCTTAAAGATGTCAAGGCTGGACACCCCTGCTACTAAATACTGTGCCAAACTAAAACTGTCAATTTTTATTCCTGAGATCTGCAAAATGTAAAAGAAATAAACATTATGCAAATGGAAATGTGTGGAATGGATCTGTAAACTAGGCAGATCGGTTAAAAGTTAATGCCAAGTAAAATTGACCCCATTTTATGTTTCTTTTCTTCGTTTATTGTCATTTTTGTGATTTTAGAGGGAGGAAGGAGCTGATGTAGTTTTGTTAGCATTGGTATAATTGATGTTAACCTCCCTGGGGATGTTTTCACGTTTGTTTATATATAAGCTGATGAGAATTGTTTGAATGTAACATAAAAGAAGTACAATAAATATATTCTGACAGATACATACACAAGTTTGGCTACCGCCAAGGCTCTTTCAGCATCAGCTGTGCCCTGAACAACAGCGAGAAAAGAAAACCATATAGGATTATTTTTCTAGAAAGATTATTCTAGCTCATTCTTCAGTTCAAGAGCTCCCCAAAGTGCTCACATATACATTAAAAATATATAGGTAGTCCTCATATAAAAACCCTAAATAGGGACTGGCAACTCTGTCATTAAGCAAAGCAGTCAGTCATTAAATGGGAAATCATGTGACCACAACTGCACTTTATGGCTGGAAAGAGACAAGTTCAGGACCATATGGGAAGTTGTATTAAAGATGATTTATTGCTCAAGTTCATACATAAGAATTTTAATCAAATAAAGTTAAATACTAAACCAGCACCAGATAAGGGTTAACAGAATTCAGGAGGGGTTGGACTTAAACCATTTGTGGGAACATAATAATTATAGACTGATGACACACTTAACTCCCCTCTCCAGCTCTGCCTGCTCTTCTCAAACCACTACTTAATTTCACAACTTCAGCTTTGGTTTGCCAACTTCCCAGCCCTTTGAACAACTCACATGCCTGCCTCTTGTCTTGTACACATTGAAAGCAATGCAATTATGCCACACCCCACAGCTTGAAGCCACAGGAATGTTATGCAAATAGCTTACTCTCTTGAAATCCTTTTCTCTCAATCTGAAGGGTGGGGGGAAGAGAAACAATAGATTGCCTATAGAAATAGCCTTCTTTCTTTCTCTCCTCACATGACCAACCTGATTTTACGATCTTTTTTTGTGGCAGTTCTTTTACTTTTAGCAGTTGGTTTTGCTTTTGTAAATCACACAGAATCATACCATTTGAAAGACAACCCGGTCCTTTTCTCTTTCACATGTCCTGAACACCACTCTTTCATTGGGGGCAACAAAGTCCACAGTTCCAAGGATGTCTGTGAGGCACAGAAAAGAAAAAAAGTCTCTATTAAGGACTTCATTAACAGATTGTTGAATAATTATTAACACATCCATATTGCCATTCAAGATTTCACTTCTTAGATCATCACTGATTACAGCCAGATATTAAAACGTATCAATGCTGAAAGTTGTTTATAATTTTATTAAATTTGCTGGGTAAACACTTTTACAGGAGCTCTGAATACTTCCAAAGCAAGGATCCTTTACATAAGCGTCAAAAACAATACATTCAATTGTTACCATTTTTACTACTTTTAATTTCAGTTTCACCAAGACACTTTAATTTCTTTAACAAGCACTTTATCTAAAGAAAACAAGTGGCATTAATCATCGTCTTAAGCTACCAGTTAGGAAAAGCAGAACTTTTTCGTTTTATTTTTCACTCAAATATCAAATAAATACTTGCCATTTACAACTCTTTTGCACTGAAGCATCTTTATGTCAATCAGCTCCTTAAAGAACAAGGCAAAGATTACTAAAGAATTTCATCCCAACGGAAAAACAAAACAAAACAAAAACCATTTTTAAAAAGTAATTCCTTTTTTCCCTTTAGTATAGAGAAAAGAGAAAAGATATCCAGGCTGCTTTTTTTAGCAACAACATCTAAGTGACTGTTTTCTGAGATATTTCAGGACTAGTTTTCAGCTCTGGAAATTCCCCAGTGCCCTCTCTTCCCAGTTAGTATTGGTTGATGCTGCCATTTGCTGAGACAAAACTAATTATATAAACACTGAAGAGACTTTTACAGAGTCCAAAACCACTTCAAATATGGTGTCTAGCAATCTAATTGTGAACTCTGTTCAGAGTATTTCCCTCTATGAATTACTACATAATGTTTGGCATACATAATTACTTCATAATGGTTAGTATACATTACATATACTGCGCAGGTCGGAAAGAGGGCTGAGAAAATATATACAGACGCCTCACATCCTGGACATAAAACTATTTCAACTTGTCCCCTCAAGATGCCGCTGTAGGGTATTTCATGCCAAAACAACTAGACACAAATACACCCTCTGCTGAACATCCAGTTGCCACAGTACTGTCCTATATTTATGCAGGTAGTATGCCTATATTACTGTTATCCTCTCATCTTTTCTTCTACTTTCTCCTATTGGTATCCTATGATTATATTACCGTACTTTGTATATATACTGCGAGTTGATACATTGGAGATAATTTCCATTTTTGTCCAATCACACCTGGCCCATAAGGCCATCTATTCGATTCCTATTCTATTATCTCCTGACAACAATGTGAAGGAGATGGAACCATCCATGTCCCCTAGTGTTGTGGCGGAGCTGGCGGTAGACTCGGACAGTGAGGAGGTTGGGAAGGAACGTGGGCCATTCCTGGAGTCCGTCCCAGGCTCTGATGAGCGTTCTGCGTTGGAGGCAGAGATAGAGCCAAGGCCTTCTGACAGTTAGCAGCTGCCTTTGGAGTGGGAGATCAGTGGGGCAGGAGAACAGCTGGAGCCTGTTCCCAGTGTGCGCATGCGCAGAGCTGCCAGAAGGAAAGAATGAAGGAACAAGTGTCTACTCAGGAGTAAGGGCACAAGTGGACGGTGAATGGCGCTTCCCAGAGGGAATAAAGAGGAGCGAAAGGGGAGGGGTGTTTGCAGGAGACAATTAGTTCAATTCATTAGGTTGAAGATCTGTTCCTGACTTCTTGCCAAGTAATTGCTGCTACAGTGTGGAAGATATCAGCTTGGCAACTGGAGAGGAATTCTCTTTCACCTAAATAAAAGGGGGTTTATCAGGATGAGGAGTCGGTCTCATGCTTTGGGGAAGCCTAGGTCAGAACACCTACCTCACAATATACAATATCAGCACCATAATCCAAAGCCAGGAGTCTCATCGGCAGCGTCCCAACCCGCACCATAGGAGCAAGTATTGCTTGATTTGTGAAACTGAGGGCAACGCAGTTGATTGGCATGTCGTCTTTGGAATCAGCTGAAAGAAAGGAAACTGGGTGGGGGAATATGTTCAAAAATTAAAGGGCCCCACTGAATTGAAGTAGCATAAAAACTGTCCAATTGAATTATTCTTTGCATAAATGTGGAAAACCTTCTCCTGTAATTATAACAATAATCACAATCAGATACAGCACCCAACCCTTGCTTAATTCATTTGTTGCTATACAGAAAAGAACTTCCTCTGACCAAGTTAAGATTTGATTACATATTTTTTAAATTTTATTTTTATTACAAACATATCTTCTTCCATTTGACAACATGCCATCTGGTTACAAATATTTTGTGCAATACAGTTAATATTTACAATCATATTCATGATGTATTATTCTCTAGTCTTATTTTATTATACTTATTGTACTTAATATCACTATGTCTTTATCCTTATTTATTTCTACTGAGGAAAATATCTATTGTCCTTACCTAATCCATTAATTCTATCTAGCTTTCATATTTTTTCTCTAGCCATTGATAGAATAGTTCCCATATCTTATAATATTCTGTTTGCTCTCTCTCTTTAATTACAAGTGTTAATCTATTCATTTCTGCACATTCTAATATTTTCCTAATCACATTATTAAGATTTGATTCTGATAAAATAACTGGATCCATACAAGCAGTTGACTCACAACCATTCATTTAATGACTGTTCCAAGTTACAATGGCACTGAAAAAAGTGACATTAACTGCTTTTCACACAACTGTGCAGCATCCCCAGGGTCACGTGATCAAAATTCCCATACTTGGCAACCATGGTGTTTTTTATGACAGTTGCACTGTCCCACAGTCATGTGATCTCCTTTTGCAACCAGTCATTGGGGAAACCAGATTGACTTAACGACCGTGTTACTAAACTTAACAACTGCAGTGATTCACTTAACAACTATAGCAAGAAAGATCATACAATGGGGGCAAAAGTCACTTAACTGTCTTGTTGAGCAATAGAAATTTTGGGCTGAATTGTGGCCATAAGTTGAGGATTACCTGTACGTAGAAACCGAGCTGCCCATTTCAACCTGATTCATGGCTTGGAGTTACATACAAGCCCACTATCCTAGGTAATACTTCCGGATTGTCTTGTCAATCCGGGCAGTGAGATATAAGATAATCGTTTTTTGTTTTAAAAAGACTTCCCAATGAAACTTATAAAACATGTTTCCAACATTTATCACTGCCTAGGTCGCTTCAACTGTCTTGATCATGTCCTCTATTTTCTCCCCTATATCTATATCTTTTCAACAAGCTCATTTAAGAACAACAGAATAAAGGAATTGGAAGGGACCTTGGGAGGTCTTCTAGTCCAACCCCTATATATATATATATATAAAAAAACTCAAAATAACTAACCTATTCAACACTCCTATTTTTTCTACTAAAATCATAATAGAGCTGGAAGGGACCTTGGGAGGTCTTCTAGTCCAGCCCCCTGCTCAGGCAGGAGACTGTCAGGCTACAGAACTTTTCCCATTCAATCAACAAGAATGAACTTCTGAAAACCAAACATATCGAAAGGAATCCTTTATTGAGATGAGACAATTCACGTAGGGATTAAAAGCAGCATCTAACCTGCCTCAGGCATGCAAGGATCTCTTAATGTGTATTTAGTAAAACAAAGAGCCAACATGTTTATCCCCCACTCTTCTGAGAATGATCTTTTTTTGAGGTTCCCAGGAGACATCTCCCAGGAATTTTTATGGTCTCTTCATCCTGTGGCTGTCTCTTTCAAAGGTGACTGGGTTCCGGACATCTGGTCTCTGTCCCTCCATAGTATGTCGTGGGTTATCCAAATTCAGTATAAGATTTAATATATCCAGGTTACATCAAAATGGATTTGTACCAACTCTCCCCCCCCCCTTCTTCTTCCATGAAGAATGGCAGATACATGGATCTGACAGAGATCCTATACCAGGGCTAGGGAAACTTGGCTCTTTTATCACTTGTGGACTTCAACTCCCAGAATTCCTGAGTGAACCATAAAAGGTTCCCCATCCTTGGCCTACTGGTTTTTCAGTTGTGGGGGAAATCAATCTTTGACTTGAATGGGACTGTTTAATATACAAATGTAGGACATATAAAGAATATGTTCTACATTTGTATATTAAAATATGTCCTACATTTGTATTGAGGAAAGGAAAAAAGAAGACTCGCCCTTTAAGGAATAGGCAAAGTTCTTTCCTTTTGTGGATTCAAATTTCCTGGCTGGGAGAAATGCAAAATGATTTAGTCAGCTGCGTTGAAAGTAAGAATCAGTTTATTAATAGGAAGGCAGGTAAGAAATCTCACAGCGTTTCTAGGATTAATCTAATAAGTGAGTAGGAAAACCTATCTCTTATACACTTCAGCTTCTTAGATTTGTAAATGAAGTCTTTGATTTGTGTGTGTTGAATTCCTGTCTGAGATTGGGATCTCTTCCTGGAATTTTGGAAGGAGTAATTGTTTTATCGTCCAATCTGTTTTTCCCTGATCCTTTGTAGCTATCAGTTTGCACCTGGTTGCAATATCCTGAGTTTCCTGTTAGGCTGTTTGCTTTTCACAAGTTTTTTTGTAGCTTGCCATCTATTTGATTTCTATGGGAAAGGATCTTAGCTAGTTTGTAGGGTTTTTTTTTTTCTCTGTATCTCATGCCTGTCATTTTCTCCTTCCTTTGTTGTGAAAAGTAAGCTGGCTCCAGCTATTTTAATAGCCCTACTTGAGAAAGGGTGGGGGGCTGTTTTCCTAGAAGAGAGGGGAATCATAACTTCCAACAGTATATTAAACATTCCCATTCAAGTCAAAAAATTTATTTCCCCCACACAGCTGAAAAACCAGTAGGCCAGGGATGGGGAACCTTTTATGGCTCACTCAGGAATTCTGGGCGTTGAAGTCAATACGTGATAAAAGAGCCAAGTTTCCCTACCCCTGCCCTAGACCATTCCCTGAATTTACTATATTTTCATGCCATCTTTTTATATATAACGCAAAATAACGGACCTATTTAACACTCCCACCTCCTGTTTTTCCCTACTAGAGTTAGAATCAGAATCGGAATCGAACTGGAAGGGACCTTAGAGGTCTTCTAGTCCAGCCCCCTGCTCAAACAGGAGATCCCCATAGTACCATCTCAGACAACCACCCTGTGAAATAGGAAGCATTGCAGGGGGGTTCTGTTGGGCTCGGCCTGCCTCCGGGGGCACCTCCAGGGCTTCCTTCCGCTGTGGGACGGTTCGGAAGCGGCACCCAGCTCAACTCACCAGACACCGGTTCCCATCACTCGGGACTGCCCGCTCCCGCGCATGCGCCAGGCGACGAAATATGACGTCACGGCCCTGTCCTTTTCTCCCCCCCTTTCGAAACAGAGATAGGAAAAGTTAGAGATGCCCACGTATGAACAAACGCCAATGTTTTTTTTTCTCCAATTAACATTGTACAATTAAACGTTCAGTGGATCTCACATCAATAAAATTAAGCTTCCGCGCAGGTCTCGCTGTTGTAACGGGTCTTAGAGAATGACTCATCTTTTCAAATGTTCAGGGTTTTTAGCCGAATTGATAAAATCCGATTAGTTGGAAATAAATTTTTTGGTATGCAGATAAACCATCAGATCATATTTTGGCGGACCAGTTCTGACACACCGCAATTTTATTTAAAATAGTATGCATAAGCCATGCGTGACTAATAGCTCTCAGCGGATCTCTATGTTTACTCTAAATGTCAAGTGATTTTCTTATGAAAACAACCGTCAAAGTTATTTAAAAGAACCCATCATAAAAATTATGAAAATAATCCTAATGCCTCAAAGTGAAATATATTTCCATAGAGAGGCTGCTCTACATTTTATAGTCTATGGTTTTTAAGCGCCTCGCCTCTGAGAGGCAACAGGAGGCGAGGGCGCTACTGACGTCATCGGGGGGGCCGCCTCCACCGCGAGGCCTAAAAACGCGCCCGTTTTATACGTCATCCATTGGCGACGGTCGCGTTTCTCCCCTTTTACCGCTCCATCATGGCGCTCATCCTCTCGCTTTGGGGGATTCGTGGCCCCGCGACGGCCGCCCGGTTCCCCTCGTGGCGGCCGCCGGCCTTGCGCGGCTGGCCGGTGCGCCGAGCCTCCGGAACGTCCGCGCCCGACGAGCACGTGGTGCGGATCCCCCACGCTTGGAAGTTGAGGCTGGAGCGGCCGGCGTCCAAGCGGGAGCGATGCAGGAACCCCGAGACGGAGAGCGGCGCTTCCTTTGGGGAAAAGCTGCTGCTGCGGAGCCGGAGACGAGAGCTGAGCCAGGCGGCCCGGCATACGACGGGCCGCCTGGAGAGGCCGCCCTTGGTGTCGGACGGCTGGAAGCACCGCTTGTCCCGCGGGGATTATTTCCAGCTGGAGCGGACGCGGAAGGAGCCTCCTCGGGAGACGAGCGATGGGGACGCACCGTCCACCTTCCTCGAGCTGGGGCTGGAGCCTCGCCTGGCGGCCTCCTTGCAGGACGTGCTGGGCATCTCGCAGCCCACGCCGGTGCAACTGCGCACTATCCCCGCCCTGCTGAAGGGGGGCCACGCGCTGTGCGGGGCGGAAACTGGCAGCGGCAAAACCCTGGCCTACCTGCTGCCTCTTTTCCAGCGGCTCTTGCAGGCCCCAACGTTCTCTGCGGACAACATTTCCGGGACATCTCCGCGCTCTTTGGTGGTGGTACCCTCCCGAGAACTGGCGGGGCAGGTGTGCAGAGTGGCCGCGCTCTTGGCTGACCCTTTGGACTTGCAGGTGAAGGAGATCGGCGGTGGCCGGGGCACGGCTGTGATTCGGCGGCGGATCCATGAGGGTCCCAGTGACCTCCTGATCGCCACGCCAGGTGCCCTGAGCAAAGTCCTGAAGAGGAAGATGTTGTCCTTGGAGAAATTGCTCTTCTTGGTGTTGGATGAAGTGGACACTCTCCTGGATGCCTCATTCATTGATCTGGTGAAGGATATAGTTCAGCATGCTTTTTTGAAGGATGTCGTTGAGCAAGCTTTCCTGGACCCAAAGTTTGAAGACAGGGATGAGGCTTGGGATCCCAAAGCCCAGCTGGTAGCGATGGGTGCTACTCTTCCAAAAGGGTTAAGTCAGATGTTGAGCGAGTTTGCCGATCTCTCCAATTTCACCGTATTGACTGGCTCCAGTTTGCATTGTCTTCAGCCTCACGTGGAGCAAAGATTCATACGTTTGAAAGGGGGTGAGAAAGTAGCAGAGCTGCTACAACTCCTCAAAGAGCGAGGATCCTCCTCTGGAGCTGTTATTATTTTCTGCAACAAAGCCAGGACTGTTAACTGGCTGGGTTACATTTTAGAAGACCATAACATCAACCATTTATGCCTGCAGGGAGAAATAGCAGCAGATACACGAGCAGGCATATTTAAGGCCTTTCAGAGAGGCGAATCTGACATTTTGTTGTGTACTGATATAGCTTCCCGTGGATTGGACACCATTCATGTAGAGCTCGTAATTAACTATGACTTCCCTTTAACATTGCCAGATTATCTGCATCGGGTGGGGCGAGTCGGTCGCATTGGCAGTAAATTCCTTGGGACTGCGGTCAGTTTTGTAACCCATAAGTGGGATGTAGATCTTGTTCGGAAAATAGAAACGGCAGCTCGCAAAAGGAGTCCACTCCCAGGGCTAGATATAGTTGTGAAGGAGTCTTTGCATACAAAGAAGAAATTCTGAATTTGCCTGGAGGACCAACAGTTAATCTAATATTTGAAACAATTCCTAATACATTTCAGACATTTTGTATATATGGATAGAAGAGGGAAATACCCCTCACACATCATCACAAAATCTCCAGAACCATAAAGCCTACAAACTTGAAATTTGGCAAGTATGTTCCTCTTGACTTCTAGGTGCTCACTAAGAAAGAATTTTTCGAAATGACCATCAGAGCATTAGTGTTTCCTATATTATTATTAACATGCTCTGATGCTAAGGAGTTCTACTCCCCCTCCCTACCTGAAAAGAAATCTCTTTCAAATGCAAAACACAAGCAGAGAAGAGGAGTTTCAGTTTCACAGCACCAAGCAGCTTTAGTACAGAACAGTTGAGCTAAGCCATGCCCAGACTCCTTGCTGTCTCCTCTTTGCTCACACAGAAAATACTGTTTCAGTTTCCAAATACCCTCAACTCTCTCACACACTGAGAGTACGGTAGCCAGATGAATACTGATGGATGCTGGTAGGCAGAGGCAGAATTTCCCCCCCCTTATTTTCCTCCTCCAAAACTAAGCCCAACCACATAGTTTCGGAGCGAAGCATGGGTATCGAGCGAGTTCCTTAACAAAACTCTGCTAATATATGGATGCTGACATGGAACTGTCAGAAACTGCACCCTATAAAAACATGGAGCGTTCTGTATTCACCAGATTTATTCAACATTAACATGTTTTGTTCAAATTGACTTTCATATATTCTACAAATGGTAAAATCCAGCAATTCAGGTACAAAACGATCTGGTCCTCAAACATGCCAAACCTCCAGGCTCTGCCCTTCCAGGTGCAATTTGATAGTTTCCTGGAAATATGTTGCACATACCAGAAGCAGTTCTATGCTTACTGGTTATTACATTCTGAATTCAGAAAATTGTACATAGCTAGTCCTCGACTTACAACAGCGCTGAAGAAAGTTGCTTACAACTATTTTTCACACTTATGACCATTGAGGCAATCCCATGGTTAGGTGATCAAAATTCAGATGCTTGGGCAACTGATTCATATTTATGACAGTTGCAGAGTCCTGGGGTCATGTGGTCACTTTTTGAAACATTTTGACATGCAAAGTCAATGGGGAAACCCAATTCACTTAATAATTGTGTTACTAACTTAACAACTTCAGTGATTCACTTAACTGTGGCAAGAAAGGTCATAAAGTGGGGTAAAACTAATTTAACAAATGTCTCAGCAACAGAAATTTTTGGACTCAATTGTGGTCATAAGTTGAGGACTACCTGTATATCATTAATTTTGTTTGTAAACCCATTGGACTATTATAGCCCAATGAATTATATACTCATTGCCTATATGGGAAGGTTTCTGGTTGGAAATTTCTACAGACCTCTTAGCCTGACCACATTTTGTGATGAGGTTTGTGATCCCAATCTGGTTTAATTCCTGTGGTTCAGCCAGCTGCTGCAGTAAGTGTAAGGGAGGCGTATGTCCCACCATTTTATGGTATTTGAGTTCTTTCAACCCAAAAGCAAAACATCTTCCCAAGTTCCTATAACCACTGTTTGTGTCTTTATCATGCCTGCTATAAATCCCTCTATTTGACTCATAGGCTATCGGAGGTTTTTTTTAGCATCAGATCTACTTTTGCTGCTGAACCTCACCAGGAGGTTTGATCCATAGCAGTTTTGTTTTCAGTGCCAGAACACAAATGTTAAATAAATAAAGTGCCTCTTGTCTAGAGAGCCTTGAGGAGGAGCTGTGAACATTTGCAGTCATCCAGCTTACCTTGAAGAGTTACAGAGGCAGACACGGCAGCACCATGAGTAGTGATATCCAAGGTCTTTTAAGTGCACATTGTTCTGACCCAGGCTCCGTCAAACTTAATGAAACACAAAACTTACTGTAAAAGGAAAACCTATTTTAACGCAATGCTGGGAATTACTTTCATTCCCAGCCAGAACGAATTAAAAACAGTTCCCCCAGTTAAGAGCATGCCTTTCAGTGCTGTAGAATGCTGCCAAAAAAACAAGTCAAATTAATTATAACAGAAAACAATCAAAGTCCCAGAAAAAACCAACCAGAGTTCACACAGAGCTTCAAGGAGGATTCAGAATCTATTGAACTACTTTGCTTCCTGCAAAGCGTTCGTCATTGAGGTCTGACTTTTATCCCTTATGGGAGGGGCAATCACCTCCCAGTCTTCCTCCTGAGTCGCCCCTTTTGTTTCAGCTCCTCTTGCCTTCTAGCAGCTCTGCACACACACTGGGAACAGGCTCCCCTGGGTCCTCTGCCTCGCTGCTGCCAGACTCTGGAGGCTCCGAAGGCAGCACCCCACTCCCAGATGGTCCTGGCCCCATCCTTGAATCGAATGCAGGACTCTCGTCCGAGTCCTCTCCAGACTCCCAGACTGGTCCCCTTCCTCATTGTCCAACTCTGCCGGCAAACCACAACACTTAGAGCATGTTCAAAGAAAGCCCAGGAGCTGTTAGAGGAGAATCATCTCTTTAACTATGGTTTTTGGCTGCATGTGATCTACATTAAAGCACCTATTTCCAACCAGAATGGATAACTTGCCATGGCCAACTCGCTGCAGGACAATTTAATGATTCAATGTAATAATTCAAAATAGATTATTCACATTTCATCCTGTCCTTCCTTTTGCATCCTTCCTGTAATTATTCTATTCCCACCGTTTCTTTGATGTTAGCGTAACACTCGTCCCCGCAGCGAATTGTCCTGTGGCAAGTTGGCCATGGTGAGTTGGCAAATTGTCATAGACCCATTTCCAATTAACTGGAAAAATGGTTGGGAAAAGATAAAAAGAGCAATGCCTATGTGCTTGTCTGTGGTTTCACCTGATATCCAGTGGTACTTTCTCACAGCACAATTTGCAAGCATATTTACTCTACCCATAGCAATCAGAAGTGGCCAAGTTCTTGCATCCTTTTTATTCCGATGCCACAATCTACAGCAAACCTGAACTGCCAACATCTGACTTAAAGGGAAGAATGGTGACCTGAAATTTCAATTGAAAGCCAGCTGGCTGCTGGGATGATATTTAAAACCGGGCTTGTGAGTAGGCTTGCAAACTTGGTTCCTTGCGTAGCATACTGTGCAAATTAAAGCCACTGTGTTTGGCTACTATTAAAGGTCCAGAAATAAAAGCAGAAAGTGCAATACTTGAGAAAATTCAAAGATGTAACATGTAGGGTTTGGGGCAGTGGTGGTATTCTCCCAGTTCAGCCTGGTTCAGTCCAATCAATATCTCCGAGGATCATCTGTGAGAGAACCAGTTCGCTCCGACGATCAGCTGCTGGGCCCTCCTTCCTGCCCCGGCTCCCCTTTATTTCCGGGTTTCGAAGCTCAGCTGCTTCATGCCGCAGAGCGGATTACCGCATGCCAGCTGTTGAAGACACAGGGAGAGTTCAGGATTGCAGGAGAAGGTCAGTCGAAACCTGCATGTAAAGTGAGCCCACCAAGCCACGCCCACAGAACCGGTGGTAAAAATAAAAATTGAGACCCACTACTGGTTTGGGGTTTTTTTTCCTTCACCTCTATATTCTTCGGTTCCTTGGCTTTCTGGCTGCTGCCCTGTGACTGTATTAGTATTAATAGGGGATGGCTACTTAACAAGTAATCTTAACGGAGTCTATCCTGTATGGCAGGGGTCTCCAACCTTGGCTCCTGGAAGCCTGGCGGACTTCAACTCCCAGAGTTCCACAGCCAGCAAAGCTGGCTGTGGAATTCTGGGAATTGAAGTCCACCAGGCTTCCAGGGGCCAAGGTTGGAGACCCCTGCTGTATGGGATAATAGGACTTTTTTGAAGCAATTAGAAAGTTTGGTTTTAAAGAAAACCACAATCTATGGAAAGAGCATTTTTAATACTGGCTGCGATTAACCCTAACTCCATATTTTACCAATTAGATCCAAGAACTTTAGATCATAAAGGGAACAATACTACAAAAAAGAAATACACTCTTGATTCCTTTCTAACTTAGCACAGGTTCAAGTTGTCTTCATGTCAAGCTGTGCTCCTTATGATTTACGCAGATCATAAATCAAGGAAACAATGTATCAGAGGTTCACTTTATTCTTGGTTAAACATTGTAGGAGGAGAACCATACTGGTTTGTCACAGGGAAAAAACTGGAGTCCATTAATCCCTTTTCCAGCTACCAATGTTTATTAAAACAGTTTCCTTCAAGTTAGGCATCTGATTTTTGTTGTTGAACCTTACTTTCCAACCAAGATTTATACGTTGTGTTGACATTTGTGCTGCCATTTTAAATTTCTAGGAACTTAAAGGTTGTTCCCTACAACCACTTGGGATTCAGCAAGATTGCTTGTAGATTTGGAGTATTACATGATGCGTTGCTATGCAACCCAACAATCTTTATTGCTCAGCACATTTGTTCTCAAGTCTGTGGAGGCTGCAATGTCATCACGGGGTCCACAAAAGATTGAAGAAATGTTATGATTTAAAATTTGAGTTAAGCCTTGGGAACCCATGGTCACCAAAGGTATTTAAAGAGGGTTAGTGATAAAAATTATATATAATATTTCAACTTCCTTATTCTAAACATTTCTAAATGCAGCTACTTTACTGCCCAAGCAGGTTAGTAATTCTTTTTCCAGATAATTCTTGGCTTATAGCCAGGGATAATTCTTGACTTATAGCCAGCAACCAGTTCACTGCCCAGTTACTGGTTGGGCGTAACCATGGTGGGTGTGGCCTACCGGAACTTTTTGGAGGGCTGTTTTTTGCCTTCCAAGAGTCCAGAGGCTTCCCTCAGGCCTCTGGGAGGGCAAATATGGCATCCGCTGGGCTCTGGAGCCATCCGGAAGCCGGAAACAGGCCCGTTTCCGGACTTCTAGGAAGCCCCTTTTTCCCCGTCCCAGAGCCTCTGCATGCACCATGCGCTCACCTGCACTGAAAAAGGGCCACATGGAGAGGGGCAGGGCCAGCTGGTTGGTTCAAATACTGGTTTGGGGAACCAGATGCAAATTTAACATCTGGTTCACCCAAACCGGTCCAAACTGGTAGAACCCCACCCTTGCTTACAGCCATTGGTTTAGTAACCATTCAAAGTTACAGCAGTGCTGAAAAAGTACCTCAGGTCATTGCGCTTATGACAGTCACAATATCCCTCTGGTCAGGTAATTGTCAATTACGACTCCTCAGCTGGCTTCTGACAAGCGCAGTCAATGGGGCAGCCAGCAAAAAAAAAAGGCCAGAAGTCACAGTCTCATGATATCTCACTTAACAACATGGTCATTCACTTAACACCCGTGAGGAAAAGGTCGTAAAATCGGATAGGATCATGTGATGCCTTGGTTGAAGATTTCATCACGTAACAACAAATTTTATAGTTCTTATGATGGTCTTACTTGAGGGTCACAGAGAAGAAGGGATCAGCCTATTCTCTAAAGCACTTGAGGGCAGGAAACAAGAACTGACTGCTGGAAACTCATTAAAGAGAGGTCCAACCTTAAACTAAGGAGAAATTTCCTGATAATCAGGGCAATGAATCAATGGAGCAGCTTTCCTCCAGAAGTTGTGGGTTTTTAATCCTTGGAGATTTTTAACAAGAGATTGGGCAGCCATTTGAGATGGTATAGGATTTCTTGCCATGGAGTTTCAAGATCCCTTCGAACCCTATCCCATGTTCTATGATCATAAAATTAAAGGCAACCTGTATCTTGATTTTCACACTGCTGATCCAATTACAGTTGGTTTGCCAAAGGGAGTGGGAAACTGTGCAATTGATTGGACTTATGTAACATAGAACACAATTTACAAAACATAATGGAGCAGCCAAAAATAAACAAGCCACATTATGACTTGGATTGTCATGTGAATCAGGGCAATATGGTAGCTGGACCAGACCACAGCAAGCATTGCCCAGCGAGCGGATTAATAACTATTTAGCAACTGAGAAACGGAATGTTTTTAATGCAGTGTGCTCCAATTTGCAAAGGTAGACAAGACACACGTTTTTTTCCCCCATCACAGTTAAAAGTAATCAGTAAAGCATTCTTACTTCAGTAGTGCAATACAATAACAATGGATTCCCACTGGCTTCTAAACTAAGGATTCCAATAATGCACAGTTATAAACAACTAAACAAACCATATCTGGACACAAACATGAACCAATACTGGAGAACAGAAAAATACATCTTGAACTCTTCAGTGTTTCAAAGATAATAGTATAATAACTGCAATTCTAAATCTGGTCAAAATGAAATGTCTGTGTGATGTAAAAAAGCAAATTCTCATATCCTTTCTGCAGTTGTAGATGGAACTTGGAACAAAGTGTGGTAAACTGCATTTGAGGCTCAGTTGTAACTTCAGTTTTCCCAGATGGCATTCCTTTACATAATGGTGTTTGACCATATGAGGACAACCCACAGTTTAAATGCTGGGAAAAAAGAACATCTCCCCTTTCCAGGGTGTTGAATCCAATCTGAAGGCTTATATGTGGTGAAAAAAAGGAAATATGGAATCTGATTCATCATTGTTTGCTGTGGTCCATTGTCTTCAGCACTTCAGCCATTACAGATCATCTATGTTCTTTCAGAAAAGGTCTTATTGATGTGCCAAGCATTCTTTTCCAAAAGATGGCAAACCCAGGATCTAAACCATTTTATTTCATTGACTTTGACAGTTAATTAAAATGAAATAACCCAATTAGTACATCGCTTCCAATCATGTATTCCTTCCTATCCAAGTCTGGATGTTCCCGCACGTGAATCTTAGCTCTATGATATCTCTACAAAGGCATTATGTACTGGAGGATTCTGGGAGTTGTGGTCCACACATCCAGAAGCAGCTCAGGGTAGCAGCTGCCCATATTTTGAAGGGCTACTGGGTAGACCACTTTCAGGGCATGGAGAGGTATGCATTTGGTGTGGAAACCCTCAAATTGTGTCCTTTGTGCTGCATAGATTGACAGATCTCTGGCAGTTCCTATTTTCAGAGTATCCCACAGTGCTTCTTTCATAAGGGGTGTTTCTCTATATTGTGTTTACATTCCAATGAACTGGGGAGGGGGAGCTAGTTGCAAATTAGAAATCATTAAGTGGTCTCTCTTTCATAATAAAAACAGCATATTATAATCTACCTTTCCTGTTTCAGACAGCCTGGGATTTGCACTATTCCTGAATCTACTATACTCCTTACATGTTTAGATCTTCTGGATGCAAAGAAAGTCTTGAAAATATTCAGACCAAGACAGAGTGGTAGCTGAAATAGATTTCAGATGGTCAGCAAAAAAAAGTGCCATTGTCCATCCTTGTTCTTTCTATGACTGCAGAATAAATTAACACATACCAATAAAAAGTGCAAAATCCATTTTTCCAAGCAAGACAAATTTTGCAACCTTGCACAATTTACACACAGAAGCTTTTACTTCGGCGCAAACTTTCTGAAAAGTAGTGGTACACACAGCACCAACCATCACCCTAAAAAAATGGAGATGCTTTCTGTGAGCTGAAGGGCCAGGATTTTGCTGGCAGCCACATTAAGAGAGCTCACTGTACTGGGGTCTCCTTTTCACTGCCTTTTTCAGTAGCAAGCAGCAAATGGAAATTAGTACCTTCCAGAAAGTTGGAACTTTCCCTTCAGGCAATATGAGAAGCAGTTCATTGTCCTTTCTAAGCCACGAATGGAATACAGCTGAAAAAGTCAAAGTGGTATCAACAAAGAATGGGTAGATAATCATGGTGTACATGATGGATAGGTAATAAAACCATGGTGAATATGGCAGATGGGTAATATAACCATGGCGTGCATGATGGATAGATAATAAAACCATGAACATGGTGGATGGGTAATATAACCATGGTGTGCATGATGGATAGGTAATAAAACCATGGTGGATGGGTAATATAACCATGGTGTGCACGATGAATAGGTAATAAAACAATGGTGAACATGGTGGATGAGTAATATAACCATGGTGTGCATGAACTGTGTGCTAGATGGGTAATATAACCATGGCATGCATGATGGATGGTTAATAAAACCATGGTGAGTGAGCATGAGAGATAGGTAATATCACAATATCACAATGGTGAACTTGACAGATGGGTTATTATGGTGAATATCCGAGATGGGTAATATAACCATGGTGAACATGAGAGATGGGTAATTTAATAATGATGAACCTGACTCATGAATCCTATCACCATGGTAAATATGATGGATGGGTAAGTATCACCGTGGTGAACATGATGAATGACCTGCTCAGGCCAGCTTTCCCCAAGATGAACTCATTTCTGAACACTTTTGTATCACCACTTGTTTGCTCTTCATCCCATACTACTTTGAGCTCCGGCTTCCCTTTCACACATTGGTTGTGGAGTGAGTGGTGGAAAAATTCTCCATGCGAACTCTCACCAGCTTCTTGGCAGGGGCTGGCTGAAGGAGGAGCTTGCAAGTGAAGACTTGGTGGCAGGCGTTGCGGAAATTCTCCGAGAGAAAAGCATAGATGATGGGGTTGATGCAGGAGTTCCCGTAGGCCAAGCAATGGGAGATGATGCGGAAGATGAAGGAGGCATTGTTCAGGGGGAACTGCCCAAATTCTGCCCACATTGTGATGATGTGGTGTGGGAGCCATGAGATCAGGAAGACAGCAACAACCAGCAGGACAGTCTGGGCTGTCTACAGGAAAGAAAAGAATACCGACATTTTGGAGAGACAAACTGTGTAAACTGCAGTTGACACATCATCATTTTATTTTTTTACAAAGATGCCACTTTGTTTAACTATATGTCAAGTGATGAGCAAGAGTCAGATTGCTAACATTCAACTCTTTCCAACCCAACAGCTATTAAAAGATTTTTTTTTAATGTAGTTTTTAAACTACAAATGACAAACATACTTTTATTTCTGCTGCAGATAGTTAGGAGATTGATATCGCAAATGATCTCATCCCTCAAATGAGCTTGGATATTTTCATTTTGGCTAAGAAAAGCACTGTTTTCTTGTTTCTTGTTTAATTGTTCTGCTGTTTTAATTTTATTCCTGGCAGTGCTTTACAGTCTTGATGTGAGGCCATCAAGAAATCTCAAATCTCTATAAAAAATTTTTTTGTAAGATGTTTTGCAGATGGCACTTAGCACCAGCAAAACTAGCCAAAATCTTCAAAGATAAATCAACTAAATGTTGGAAATGTCATCAAACACCAGAACATATTACCATATGTGATGGCCTTGTATAGAACCTAAAAGATATTGGACTAAAATACACACATGGCTGCAAAAAATGATTAAAGAGCATGCAGATTTGAAGCCTGAAATATTTTTATGAGGAATCATACCTGGAGGTTATAGTAAAGAAAAAACATACTTAATTATACATGTATTAACAGCAGCTAGAATTGTATTTGCTCAAAATTGGAAAAGTGATAAGATACCAATAGAGGGAAAAATAATTGAAAAAATATTTGAATGTGCTGAAATGAATAAATTAACATTAGAAATTAAAGAAAAAGAAGAATCTGAATATTACATGGTATGGGACTTGTTTTATAAATGGCTAGAAAATAAAATTAATTAAAAGATATTAGATGTAATTATAAAGCAATAAGAGAAAACTAGTCTAATACATATATTGAATATTACACACACACACACACACACACACGGGAATGTGATT
Source organism: Hydrophis major (assembly GCA_033807585.1). Lineage (NCBI taxonomy): Eukaryota > Metazoa > Chordata > Lepidosauria > Squamata > Elapidae > Hydrophis > Hydrophis major. The sequence goes on from CM066338.1 coordinate 8,126,806, forward strand.
ATTGTTATATGGTTATACCGTTAAGAATATTATTAGTAATTGTTAAGCACATGAAATATGTACCTAATAAACACACAATTGAAATGGAATGGATTTATTGTATGTTAAAAATTTTAAAAATTAATCCGTGAAAAAAAAAGAAGAAATCTCAGTCTCTCCATCATTCTCCCTCCCACCCTCTCTTCTCTCACACAACATACACACAGAGAAAGTGAGAGATCATTTAAGTGTTGTGCAGTAGTTATGGTGTTGGATTAGACTTGGGGAGAGTCCAGTTTTAATTCTCTTTCAACCAGAGAATTTCACTGGGTGATTTTTGGGCCAGTCACTCCCTAGCACATCAACCTACTTCATTACATTGTAAGGAAAAATAAGACAGAACATTGGGTATCACTGGCTTGAAGCCCTGAATGAATGAGAGGTAGGATAAAAATCTTTAAAAGTTATGGGAGAGTCTCTTACTAAGATTGGGTTCATATAACATGCTTAAGCAGGTTGGTTTCACATCTAGCAGACAGATCCTTGCAGTGTGATAAACTCAATTAGCAATAACTTGAGTTCATTTTTTACACTTCTGTCTGTGAATCCAATCTGTTCATCTTGACTGTTTAATGCAATGTCTCTCACCCTCCCCAGCAGCTTTAAGATGTGTGGACAGCATGCTGACTGGGGAATTCTAGGAACTGAAATCCACATATCTTAAAGTTGCTGAGTATCACAAACACTGACGTAATCTATTGCATGATTCCCCCAAACGGGCCCATTTGTTAAACAGGACTGTAAAGTTATAAGGACCTTGGACAGTTCACCTTCCCTTTCCTTCTATGATTGACGATTTTCTGCTGACTGTAAAGAATGCTTGACTTTCTACAACAGGGGTGTCAAACTCATGGGGTCACGTGACATATTGGGACTTCCTCCCCTTTGATAAATTGGGCATGGGCGTGTCTAACATGTGATGCATTTGGCCCATGGGCTGGAAATTTAACAGCCCTCTTCTACAAACTCAAATTCCTGCATGGTTCCTCAGGCATTATAAAAACCATTCAGGATTTCCTCCCTGGACTGAGGATTCAAGTATCAAGACAGCTGCATCCTCATTCTAAGAAAGGACAAAAAGAAACCTTGAAGGATTTCCCTGAATTGAGGATCTTGTTATAATGCAAAGTTTGAAAATATGATATCCCGTTGGCACTGGTGCACAAATGTGATTAGTAGGTTCTTTAGGATTTGGAAACTGTAGATTCAAACCAGGATGATGAAGCGTCCAAAATATTTTATGAAATAAATAGTAAGAGAGATACTGAGAAAAAGACACACCAAACATTAACCTTAGACTGTCTACTATTGACCCTTTCCTAAGAGGTCTATAGGGGACGTGCAAAAGCGCACCAAAGTGCCTACTGTCCCCGTCCTATTGTTTATTTTTATTTTTTTCATATGTATCCATTCCATGTATTCATAACTATGTTTATACTTAAACCTATTATCTTGTAAGCGATTGTCAAATCAAATAATTAAAAATAAAAAAATAAAAAAAACCCAAATCTCTTCAACTTGCAAGGACCTCCAAAGAAATGGTAGTGAATGAAACACAAGAAGTTATATTATTACCTTTATTGTCAGAGTACAACATGTGTACAATGAGATTGGCTGAGCCTCCCTTCGTGCACACACACCCCAACACAACTCACAGCAAGGACAGAAGTCTCTACCTAGTCCCAATCTTATTACACTATGTGACCTTGTTGCGCAATGCGCCAACCCTGCAAGTCTATCATGCTATGTTGACGTGAACTTATTTTCTGTTCAGAAGCCTGACAGCCCATGGGTAGAACTTGTCTTCAGCTGCTTTGTGGTTCACGCATGTGCTGCACACATCTAGTCCTTGACAATTTGGAGAGGGGAAAAAAAATTGAATGTCCCTGTTTGTTCAATAGCAGGCTATTATCTGCACTGTCCTTTTAACACTACTTACTTTCTGGGAGCCCACAATTATGGTCAGGTTTGGATTTAATTCATCACCCAAACTTCACTGCAGAGGTACCAGCCCTACATTAGCACTTCCAGGACTAAAATGCTGTTGAAAATAATTACAAAGCTCTTGGTTACTTCCAGAAAGTGAAGTATTTTGTCCTGAATGCATTCAGTGGTTGGCTGCGGGAGGTAGGGGGGAAGAAAACCCAGAACCTCTGAGTCATTTGTTGAGTAGCTTTCAATGGTGCTGCCTTGAGATTTGTTTTGGTAAACTCTGACTAAATAATTGCCATGCAAATGGCAAGAGGAAGGGTGGGGGTGATGGAGGAAGAGCATCCTCTGGCAGAGACGCTCCAAAGCCATCAGGATCAGACACAGCAACATCTTGGAGTGGATTGAAGTGTAACCTTGGCCAACAGACAAACCAAAGTAAAGTTCGTTGTGATTACTCCTCAAATTACGACCAGTCATTTGGGCCTCTTGGACATTATTTCAACTTTTTAAACCTGCCTGCAAAAGATCCTTCTGTCCCTAAAATCTATATATATAAAAGTGAAATATGCATGCATCATCACAAAATCAAGTTTGTAGACTTTACAGTTCTGGAGATTTTGTGATGAAGCGTGAGTGGCATTTTGCAAATATATATATATTTTCTGTATTCTATACAGAATACAGAAGCCTGATGATGGCAGATGAGATTCTGCTGAAACGTTGCTACAACTTTAAAAGCACAACTATAATGACGTGGGAAAATACCCGAACAAAGCTGAATACCATACAGGTGGAGGAGGAGGAGGAGGAGGAGGAGGAGGAGAAGAAGAAGAAGAAGAAGAAGAAGAAGAAGAAGAAGAAGAAGAAGAAGAAGAAGAAGAAGAAGAAGAAGAAGAAGAAGAAGAAGAAGAAGAAGATTTATAGATCCACTCTTGTCCATGCATAAACCAAAATTATAACGTTATTTTTCCCCACAATGCCTCCCGATCCTTAGCCTGTAACTCTGGGAATGAGGCCACTGGTGTAAAAACAACCAGCCAGGTTTGAAAGCCGCTGGCTCAAATAGTAGCTCTGCAAACCTTTGGCCTGGCGCTGCGGCAATTAGAATAAAATATTTCTGGCCAAATTCACCAGCCAACATCTTTTCCATCCAATTAGCAGAGAGCACTCTTGTTTTTCTGTTTTGCACACAGATACGCAATTCTCACTGGCTTCTTAATTTTTAAGTGGCCTGAATGAGAAAAGGAGAAGGTCTCTAATGGTTTGCCATAAGAGATGGCAATTGCTTCTCCCTGCTAAGGATGAAAATTGGAGTGATTTCAACTGAATTCAGAGTGTGAGGCCTTCTTGGAGCTCCTGAAAGGACTGTGTTGGAAGAAGGTTCCACACCCATTTGCACTATTCAAGTGACTCTGAGGGCACAGATAACCTCCCAGTGGCCTCAACAACTCTCAAGAAAGAGTGCTAATGACTAGATGACTGCAGGGAATATAAATCCTTAGACCTTCCACCATTCAATCAGAATTGAAGAAGCTTCTTGGATGAGAAGAAAAACATCTTCAAGGAAAACCAAAGTCCAGTTGCCTCTTGAAAAAAGCACCTTTGGGACAACCATGACCTGGATGGCCAACAATCTCCATGAGCAAATAACTACTACAGGAAACCAGTCTAGTCGCAATTATATCTGTTATGGTTGAAATGAACAAACCCTGCATTATGCCCCATTTACATCCATCAATATGATATAATTATCATATTGCTGAGCATAATATTATAGGAGCAGGAACTAAACAGCTAATGGCCAGAATTTTTCCAGGGGAAAAAAAATGCTTTTGATGGAAAAACCAATTTTCTGTCTAATACATATACAAGAGCAAATTATTTTAAATTATGTCAGTCATCAAATAGCAGGAGTGTCTGAGTTTTCTGTTTTTCTTTTTTAAAAGTAGGCCTGGCAGCCAAAGGAATCCAGAGTGGAAGAATGAGGCCTCCTTGGAATTATCTCCTGCTTCTAGGATGAGGGATGTTTTGGACTCTCAATAGTTTTGTTCTTGATGACAAACAGACTCAAGGTGGCTATTACTGTACTGCCAGATCATCCTTTTGCAGATGAGATACAGGCAGTTCTTGATTTTACAGATTTACGGAGTTGGACAGGACCTTGTAAGTCATCTAGTCCAACCTGCTGTGTAAGCAGACCCTACACCATTTCTGACAGTCCAGTTTTTTCTTGAAAGCCTCCAGTGATGAAGGTCCCACAATTTCCAAAGGCAACTTCTGTTCCATGGGTGGATTGTTCTCACTGTCAGAACAATTTGTTTCCTGAACTGGCCTATCTTGAAGGATTGATAGCTGCAAAAGATTATGGCCTTCTCTCCATGAGATGCCTTCAAGCAGACAACCACATTTAAATTCTCATTCTGTTTAGTTGCCCAACACAACAAACCACATAATTTACCCAACTATGAATAAATCAAAATTGGTTTGGATCACGTATGTTAAGCCATAAACCAGAACTTACAAATCCTGCGGCCACAGACTATCTTCAGTTACAGAATCTGGGTAAACATAAATTCCATGTGTACAGTCAAATGTATCACGACCTCAGAAAGGACTGGAATCAAAGCAAGACCATTACCAAGTCCATAAAAGGCCACAAAGTAGAACCAGTTTGGAAGTCCTCCATAACTCTTCATTGGAGGTTTTAACAACAACAACAACAAAAGGGAAATTAAGTTAAGGGAAACAAAGAAACAGCAGCTGCATGTAGTTTTAATAATAAAGCTGTTTCTAACTATCTATGGGTACAGATAGTCCTGTATGGCTTTCAGAAGTACCAAAATTGCTTTTGAGATCATTTTATCCAACAGGAATATATTTGCGGGAAGGATATGCGTGTTTAAAAAATTAAGATGGAAATTGTAAACATCCAAGCAAAATCCTGTACCTTACAAAAGCATGATGCCTATTAAGGGATGTTCTCAGTTTTTAAGATTGTTAATCTGAAGCAAGCAACAAAGAAACCCTCCCCACAACTCCCTGCAATTTTAAGAAACAAAACATTAATTAGGAACTTTACTGTTATTTTTTTTATAACTGTACGTTTATCTTCCTTTTGTGGCACTTTTTCAAATTAACATTGGGTTTTCTTGTAACATTTGGTGAATAAAGGGATGATCAACTGATTAAAATCCTTGCTTGGAAACACATTTACCTGGGCAAAAAAACTCTGATCCAACATGGTCATCTTGCTAATTGGTTGTGAAACAGCAAACCAGCAGTTCACAGAAATTTTAAATATGCACAGCATGTAAACCCTTAACCTTAAATGCCTGCAAGAAGACAAACCATTGGCTCACTCATATTTTTTTCAGGAAAAAATATATGTTGCTAGTTATTATCACCCTCCATGAGTTTCTTATATGAAAATTCAGTTGATTGCACAACAAAGATTCCACCGCTTTCCAAAAAGAAGGTTATGTATTTAGTTGTTTGTTTATTTGTATCCTGTCTTTTTACAAATAACTCAAGTGGGCAAACTCATTGAACACACCTTCCTCTTCCTACTTTCCCCACAAGTCCTGTGTGGTGGGTTAGGTTGAGAGAGAGAGGGACTGGTCCAAAGGATCTCAGCTGGCTTTCATGGCTTAAGGCAGGAACTCATGGTCTCCTGCTTTCTAGTCTGGTGCTTTAACCACTAAATCCGACTGCTTCAACCGGGGATAAATCAGTTCTTTATCTGCTTACATATAACAGACAGAATCCTGCCAGAATAAATGTTTACTATAGAAAAACAGAATAACAGAGTTGGAAGGGACCTTGTATGTCATCTAGTCCAACCCCCTGCTCAAGCAGGAGACCCTACACCATTTCTGACAAATGGCAGTCCAGTCTCTTCTTGAAAGCCTCCAATGATGAAGCTCCCACAACTTCCGAAGGCAACTTCTTATCCATGGGTGGATTGTTCTCACTGTTGGAAAATGTCTCCTTATTTCCAGGTTGAATCTCTCTTTGATCAGTTTCTGCCCATTATTCCTTGCCTGGCCTTCAGGTTCTTTGGAAAACAGGTTGACCCCCTCCTCTCTGTAGCAGCCCCTCAGATATCAAAACACTGCTACCATGTTTCCCGTGGTCCTTCACTTCTTCACTCTTCACTACTACTCTTACCCTAATGAATATATCCTAGGGAGTGGCTACTTATAAAATAATAGAAATAGAAACAGAAATAGAAATAGAATAACAGAGTGGAAGGGAACTTGGAGGTCTTCTAGTCCAACCCCCTGCTCAAGCAGGAGACCCTACACCAGACAAATGGTTATCCAACATCTTTTTTGAAACTTCCAATGTTGGAGCATATTCACAAGTATTTGGCAAGTATTTGAATCTTTCTGTCTCCTAACCAGTGGTGGGATTCAATTTTTTTAACTACCGGTTGTGTGGATGTGGCTTGGTGGGCATGGCAGGAGAAGGATGCTGTAACATCACCAGTCAGAGGTGATATTTGCCAGTTCTTCGAACTACTCAAAATTTCCACTACCGGGTTCTACAGAACCGGTCAGAATCTGCTGAATCCTAGCTCTGCTCCTAACCATCTCTGAGCTGGTCTGTTTCTTGTCCTCCCCCTCCCTTTCGACTAGAATATGCTCCCTTCTTTCTGGGAAACTGCCACCTCATTGTTGTCCTTCACACCAACTGCCCCTCCCTCCCATGGGTATCATCTCCCATAGAAACAGACACACCACATTTTGATTACTTGATTACACAAAATATCTTCCTCATCTACCATGCTTAGTAATTGCTGTTTGGCATTTACCTTTCTCTTTGATCTTTCTGACTTCCTGGAAATATTCTTCACTTTTTTATGAAGGTAATATAAAACCTATAAAAAGAAAGAATGAAAGAAAATGTTGCCTTATTTCAGAAAAATATCAGGGTTTTTTTTTCCCCAGCCCATTGCTGGAGTTTGCAAGAGAATAATGAACTTTCCCCTAATTTAATCAGGCTTCAAGTGAGATCGTTGTAACCCCTTGCTTTTTTTAATAGCCTCTCAGGTGTTTTTAAGACACTGCACAACGTATTAGCTGTTTATATACTACTAAAACTCTCCAGTTTGTTTGTTTATCTGTAATCTTCAACTGGGCAAAATGGAGCATTGCAGGACAACCATTTTTTAAAATCAAGGTAGCTCAAATGGACTAATGTAGGGGCAGGAGTAGCAGAACCTGGGGATGGAGTTTAAAGAGGGATCAGTCTACAATCTCTACATAGCCACAAATGAACTAACTCCAATCACCACCACCCTTGAATTCTATTGACCCTTACCTAGTTCATAGCAGGTTGGTCAGAAATATTCATGTGCGCAGACTTAGGTAGCAATAAATTAGTTTAACTGAATCTTCACATGTGGAGCTGATCCTTCGTGCCTGATATCAGCTGAAAGAATGTGACCAAAATTCAGGGCCCATTACTTTTGCAGGATTGAAATTTCAGGAACCTTCAGATTAGTTTTATTGACAAAATTATGGCTGTTGTAGCACTACCACACCACCCTGCAGTCCTGCTGTAATGCCCTGCAGCATCACCGTGCCATTGCAATCAGCCATAGTAATGTCATGATTTCTGCCACTGTCCCACAAACAAAGTCAATGGGAAAGCCAGCAGGAAGTCAAAAGTTGTTTCCATTGCACCTACTATTTTTGCCCACTTGTGGCCATTCTGTTTAATGATTTAAGTAAGGAAATATTTCTGAAACAATGAACAAAACTGTTCATAGGTGGTCCAGTATATACATACTTTTTTTCTTCGTCTGCTCAATCATGTCTGATTCTCAGAGATTGCCTGGACTAGACCTGCAATTTTCTTGGCAAGTTTTTTTTTTTGGAAGTGGTTGCCCATTGTCTTCTTCCTAGGGCTGAGAGAAAGTGACTGGCCCACGGTCTCCTGATTTCTAGCCCTGATGCCTTCTTCAGTACAGCAAACCACACAATATACTAAATGCTTAATTAACTGGAAAAGCTAGTTTTTCAGGGGAAGGGAAGAAAAGAGAAGAGAAGAGAAGAAGGGGAGGGAAAGGGAAAGGGAAGGGAAGAAGAGAGGAGAAGGAGAGGGGAGGGAAGAGGAGGGAAGAGAAGAGAGGAAGGGGAGGGGAGGGGAAGGGAAGGGAAGAGAGGAGAAGAGAAGAGGGTGAAAGGGAGGGAAGGGGAGCGGAGGGGAGAGGAGAGGAGAGGAGAGGAGAGAAGAGAAGAGAAGAGAAGAGGGTGAAAGGGAGGGAAGGGGAGCAGAGGGGAGAGGAGAGGAGAGGAGAGGAGAGAAGAGAAGAGAAGAGAAGAGAAGAGAAGAGAAGAGAAGAGAAGAGAGGAAGGTGAAAGGGAGGGGGGAGAGGAGAGGAGAGAAGAGAAGAGAAGAGAAGAGAAGAGAAGAGAAGAGAGGAAGGTGAAAGGGAGGGGGGAGAGGAGAGGAGAGAAGAGAAGAGAAGAGAAGAGAACTTTGGAAGCTGGACAAATACAACCACTAAATCCTGGACCGCATCAGTTCAACATTTTGTGTAAATCCACCTAACAAGCTGTTGGCTGTCACCTTAGATCACTGTTCAGCTTCGGGGAGGTTACATCTGTGAAGAGCCACTAATCTTAATGGAATTGTTTTATCTCCTGTTTGAAAGGCATTGTATTTCTGTGGCTCAGGGTTGACATAACATTGTGCTAATTAGCCTGCATCTGTTTTGTTTATGCAAAGGGATTCTTCTCCTTATCCTTTGCTCCTCAGGGCCGAATTGCTCAACCTTCCACCTGCTATTTACATTTGAAGAAGCACAGTGAAAAGAGATATTAACTGCCTTCGTGCAATTAATACCATTTAGGCCTAAATGATCCATTGCTGAGAAGCAACAGCAGAAAAGAGAGATCTTGCCTGGATTGGACTCTTGCAGACCCCCAAGGGCTAATTAACTATTCTAGAAGATATATCCAAGAAGCAGCTTGGTGTAGTGCTGGATTAGGAAGTAGGAGGCCACAAGAGCTAGTCTTGCTTAAGCATAGAAGCCAGCTGGGTGACTTTGGGCCAGTCCTTCTTTCTTGGCCCTAGGCAGAAGAAGACAATGGTAAACCAGTTTGGTCTAATGGTGGAGGTACCAAGCTAGAAACCAAGAGACCATAAATTCCAATCCTGCCTTAGCTGGTTAGTTGACTTGAGTTAATCACCAGGGAAAAGTGAGGTCAAGTCCCACCTCAGCCATGAAAACCAACTGGATGATTTTGAATCTCTCTTTCTCTCTCTCTCTCTCTCTCTCTCTCTCACTCTCCCTCCCTCCCTCCCCCCTCCCTCTCTTCCCAACTCATCTCACAGGGTTGTTGTGAGGAAAATAGGAGGACAAAGCAGTATTAGATATGTTCGTTGACTTGTTTATAAAAATAACGATGGAAGGATAGAAATTAAATAAACAATCAAAGTGAATAAAACACCTCCAAAATCTTGCCAAGACAACTTCAGGGACTTATCAAAGAGCTTAGGAGCCTATTGTTGTATTTAAATTAAAATAATCCTAAAAACTAGAAAGGCAAAGCATTTAAAAGATGTTTTAAAAATCCTGAAAGATTCCTGGGTTCAAGAACCCTAAAACCTTTCATGAGTTCTTATTAATGTCCTTCTTTTTACCCAAATGCTATACTTGGTATGTGACATTTATTTATTTATTTATTTATTTGATTTGATTTGTCAATTGCTTACAAAATAATAGGTATAAGTATATACATAATTATGAATACATGAAGTGGGTACATATAAGAAAAATAAACAATAGGATGGACAGTAGGCACATTGGTGCGCTTATGCATGCCCCCTAGAAACCTCTTAGGAAAGGGGTGAGGTCAACAGTAGACAGTCCAAGGTTAAAGTTTTGGGGGTTTGGGGAAGAAACTACAGAGTCAGGTAGAGTATTCCAGACATTGACCCCTCTGTTGCTGAAGTGGTATTTCCTGAAATCAAGTTTGGTGCGGTTAACCTTGAGTTTGTTTCTATTGTTTGCTCTTGTGTTGTTATGGTTGAAGCTGAAGTATTCATTGACAGGTAGGACATTGCAATGTATGATTTTATATACCATACTTAGATCAGACCAAAGACGGCGTAATTCAAGGTTTTCTAGGTCTAGAATTTCAAGTCTGGTGGCATAAGGTATTCTACAACGAGTAGAGGAGTGTACTTCTCAACATGTCACGCTAAATTCTGAGTGTATTTCTCAACATGTCACGCTAAATTCTGAGTGTACTTCTCAACATGTCACGCTAAAGGGATTATTTTTTGTGTGCTGTAATTCCAGATTCTCTCACCCACGCTCAATTTATGTGGAAGGCTATCTCTACCCAACTGTTATGTATTTTTTTTACATAAAGTCACTGATGGAATGGAAAAAGGATGGATTTTTTTTTAAAAAAAGTGAAATTGTAGACTTCTGAAAGGATATTGCTGCTTTCTCCTTCCAGACATAACATCAAATCAAAGTGGAGGAAAAAATGGAAATCCAGAAGAGGTTGCTTTTTTAAATCCAGCTTTATTTCCAACCAATTTACATATCAAAGATAAACAGTGTAAGCTTTTGGTCCAAAGATACAGTAAAAAGAAATGCTAGTAAGATTTGGATTAACTCCTCAAGGCTCTATTTAAGAGTCCTAGAATTTTAGCTAAGGACACTGTATGATTCATCTGGTTAGCTTATTTTGCAGTATGTTTTTGGAAGCCCAACAAGGGGTTGGGTAATCAAGATTAAAACCATGACTGTGTTTTGAGAACTCTCGAAGACTTTTAGAGCTCCATAAATGGAATAGAATCTAGGCAGAAATAGAAATGAGGGGTATCCTGAATTATTTCCTACTAGCTAATTTTAAAGGATTTAGAAAAATGTTTCTCAACCTTAGCAACTTTAAGATGGTTGGAATGCAGCACTCAGGATTCCACAGCCAGAATGCAAAATCCTTCATTTTCCTACAAGGCTATTAATTTTTTGTCTGTCTTCTTTTAATAAAGAGGCAAAAAAAAAAAACAACAACCCAGAGAGAGGTTCCATTTTATAGAATTAGCAGCTTGTAGCTCCTTTTTAACTTTTTTTTTAAATGATAAATTAAATAGATGCAATTATATACCTATCAAATAAACTATACTTTTAAACTTCATGAACCAAACTTTCTTTTGTAAGCAAAGCAATCTTTATAGATTGCATTTAATGAAACATTTTTATATCAGTGAAAGCTATTGCATATATGACTAGTTTCCCCAAATTATATGTTTTTCTAAATGTTGATCTATTATTTCTGGAAATTTTTTACATCTTTATAACTAATTTTGAAATGCATATGTCATGTCTTAAATATCGGGTCTTGTTTTTCAGCTTTCTTACCTTTTCAGTGCTCCCCTATCTGGATAGGGCAAACACCCAGACAACTACTAGTTGGCAGCAAAGAGATGTCAAAAACTTTGACTTTGTTCTATGGAGAATAGAATAGATTGGAATGGAATGGGAATAGGAATAGGAATAGTGGAATAAGAGTAGAGTGGAGTGGAGTGGAGTGGAGTGGAATGGAATAAAGAATCAAGATATGATACCTTTAATAATGCCCATATGAAGAACTTGTTCTTATTTATTTCCCTTTAAAAACTCAATCATTTCTTCAAAATCTATTCCCAAACTTCAGCATAGACAACACTGCCAGCATCCATTGTTGTACTTAAAGTAAATAATCTCATAAACAAGACAGACGAAACATTTAAAAGATATTCAGATCCTGAAATATTCTTGAAAGCTTGTCCAAGAATCCTAAAATCTTGCACAAGTTCTCATCACTGTCCCCCCCCCTTTTTTTTTTACCTAAGTACTGTTTTGGATGTGAAATTGCTCAATATTATATACTAAAATCTAAACTGTTGGTGCTCCCCAACTCAAGTGTCTTGAAAAACGATGTAGGTGACTACACAAAATTAATTTAAATATGTGCCTCAGTGAGTCAGGGTTTTGGCAAGTTTTAAGAATCTAATTTAAGATGAATGAACTTCTTTTTGATGGTTCTCTTGTGATAACCATCCTTTTGCTCCTGTTAAAAGTGATTTATGTACATTTTTCATGCTTATGACTGTTGCAGAATCCTCACAATCATATCAGAATTTGGATGCATGGTAACTGCAGGAATAGCTAATACCCAAGAAGATAGGCTCAAGATCCAGATGGATCTTGACAGACTAGAGCACTGGGCTATATCTAACAAAATGAAATTCGACATAGAGAAAAGTAAAGCCATATACTTAGGCAAGAAAAACCAAAAGTACACATATAGATTGGATGAAACCAGGCTTAATAGCAGTGACTGTGAAAAGTGGACAACCAGATAAATAGGAGCCAGCCGTGTGCAGCAGCAGCCAAAAAAGCCACTGCAATCCTAAATTGTATTAACAGAGGGATACAATCAAGATCAAGGGAGGTACTAATACCACTCTATAAAGCCTTAGTAAGACCACATCTAGAGTACTGCATCCAGTTTTGGTCACCACACTATAAAAAAGATGTTGAGACTCTCGAAAAAGTGCAGAGAAGAGCAACCATAATGATTAGGAGACTGGAGGCTAAAACATACAATGAATGGTTGCAGGAACTGGGCTTGGCTAGTCTAGTGAAGAGAAGGATCAGGGGAGACAGGATAGCAGTCTTCCAATATTTGAGGGGCTGCCACAGAGAGGAGAAAGGGGTCAAACTATTTTCTAAAGCACCCAAAGGCCAGACATGGAACAACAGATGGAAACTGAACAAGGAGAGATTCAACTTAGAAAGAAGGAGACATTTCCTGACAGTGAGAACAATCAACCAACGGAACAGAAGTTGCCCTCGGAAGTTGTGAGAGCTTCATCACTTGAGACCTTCAAGAAGAAGAAGAGATTGGTTCATATTTGTGACGGCTGCAGTGTTCCAAGATCATGTGATCACTTTTTGCGATTGTCTGACAAGCAAAATAATGGGAAAATCAGATTGACATAACAACTGTGTCATTAATTTAACGACTGCAGTAATTCACTTAAGCGCTGTGGCAAAAAGGGTTGTAAAATGGGGCAAAATTCACCAAACCAATGTCTCCTTTAGCAATAGAAATTTTGGGCTCCATTGTGATTGTAAATTGAGGACTATCTGTATTATAGGAATACGGCTGACTTTAGCAGCAACGATGGTTCTTGCCACATGCAACTTTTTTGCACTGTTATTGTAAACAGCAGTTGGGTATTTATTTTCAGGCGCTCATCATTATTTAAGAGTTCATTTGTTTAATGCTGTAGTCAAGGTTTAATTCTGCATGTTTTATCTTTATTTTAAAAAATGAGTAAACTATTAGGAGGAGAAAAAGTGTATCCTGTTCTCTAACGAAATTTAGATTAACCTTTTGAAAACAGACTGATTACTGTAACCAAGCAATGAATGTACTTAACCATTAGGTCTAGGAGACTAGAGTACTTATGTCAATTAATTAAAAGAAAATGTATCTATTAACGATAGCATTTATTATCTGCCTTGCTGGCAGGCTCACTTGGAGCAGTGACGCAGAAGGAAATCGTTTGAATTCCCAAGTTACTACTGAGGTTGGAAGGGAATTGGGAGTTTATTTGGTTTAGTTTATGGCCCTCTGCAGTGGTGGGATTCAAAGTTTTTTACTACCGGTTCTGTGGGCATGGCTTGGGTGGCGTGGCAGAGGAAGGTTATACTGCAAAATCCCCATTCCCTCCCCACCTCACTAACCTGTTATCCAGTTCCGTTCTCCTGTGCAGGGCAACCAAAGAAGACCCAGCCGATCAGCTGGGATTTGGGAGGCAAAGAATAGATGGAGTTGGTGGGGCCAGTCAGAGATGGGATTTGTCGGTTCTCCGAACTACTCCAAATTTCCACTACTGGTTCTCCAGAACTTATTAGAACCAGCTGAATCCCACCTCTGGCCCTCTGCTAAAGAAGTCCCAACACTGGATTCATAGAGCCCACACCATCCCTTCCCTTCAAATACAGAACCAACCCGGGTCTGGGAAGGCAAGGAGGGAGGGAAGTGATGTATATGTCATGATGTTATCGAACTAATGATACCAATGAGGACATTATGGAAACATATCATCCACGCTATCGATAGTTCTCATTAGGCCTGTGACATCACTGCAGCTGGTACCAAACCAGGAATGCTCCTGGTGTTACAATCTTGGCCATTGGAAAACTCAGCTGATTTATTTCTGTCTCAGTGGCAATATGCTCCAAAACTGATTTATTTTTTCTTTTGCGGGGGGCAGGGGGTCTCGAGATTTTCTGTCTCTTCCCTTTGGAGAGAATCTTTCCTTTCCTCTCCTTTCTTTTTTCCTTTCCTTTCCATCTCCTTCCTTCCTTCTCATTCTCATCTCCTTCCTTCCTTCCTTTTCCCATCTCCTTTCTCATCCTCATCTCCTTCCTTTTCCCATCTCCTTTCTCATCCTCATCTCCTTCCTTCCTTTTCCCATCTCCTTTCTCATCCTCATCTCCTTCCTTCCTTTTCCCATCTCCTTTCTCATCCTCATCTCCTTCCTTCCTTTTCCCATCTCCTTCCTTCCTTTCTTCCTTCTGCCACCCTCTTCATTCTCATTCCCTTCCTTCCTTCCTTCCTTCCTTCCTTTTCCCATCTCCTTTTCCCATTCTCATCTTATCTCCTTCCTTCTCATTCTCATTCTCATCTCCTTCCTTCCTTCCTTCCTTCCTCCCTCCCTCCCTCCCTCCCTCCCTCCCTCCCTCCCTCTGGCTCATGAACAGAAGGTTCCATAAATAGAATACTGGTTTGATGACTTTGCAAGCTTTCCTGCCTCCATAACCCAGATATACCAAAGGGTTAAAATTGATAGGAACTTAAGATCTAGTGGTATCCTGGATCAAGGGGATACCAAGCACTTGCTGGAGAAAATGGACAGGATCTCTCATAAAGGAGACTTTTGTCCTAATTAAAGGTGTGTTGTGTTATATTCAGAGACCTGACTGTTTGAATACACTTTGGAAACGGGCTTTACAGTTTGATGATTGTGAAACTGATTTATAAACTAATTAGGTATTCTTGGAGGAAATTAGTTATCAGATTTACATTCTACTTTTCATCAAGAGGAAAGGACAATGCTCCATATAGTCTACCACCCTGCAGATTTCCCCTAATGTTACGTAGGACTGCTGCAGGGAGAGAAGCTGGGGCCAAGCCATCAACTGCAAAAGGAATTAGAGATGACTTTTATAGGAAAGAACCATTAAAGAGACAGTTGGAGAAACAATTCCGCGCTCCAGAGGGTGAAGCAAGGGTGAGTAAGAAATTCAACGTAATCCCACTTTGATTCTGCTAGTTTAATTTGAAGAACCTTTCAAGATTGATGTCAGCTCTTCAACATTGGCCAGCTCAAAACAAAAAACAAAAAAAAACCAACAGGTATGGTAAGAAGACCAAGAATGCTAACTATTGTAATAGAGCAGCCTTTCTCAACCTCAACAACTTAAAACCCCAGAATCCCCCATGCCTGCATGCTGGCTTGGGGGATTCTGAGAGTTGAAGTCCACCCGTCTTAAGGTTGAGAAGCAATCTAAAAGTTGGGCTGGCTCAGTTAAGAATGGAGAATCACGAGTACGGAGAAGCGGAATAAGTTTAATATCATCTCCTGGGGGAAAAATTTCTTCTAGTATAGGGGTCTCCGAACTTGACAACTTTAAGACTTGTAGACTTCAAATCCCAAAATGTTTAATATCTGGCTGAGAAATTCTGAGACTCAAAGTCCACAATTCTTAAAGTTGTCAAGTTCGGAGACTCCTGTTCTAGCACTAACAATTTTTTTACATGAGGAACTATCCTCTTTTCCTATGTTATTCATACCAATAGACATTCATGGTATCTTAGTCTGGGGAAGAAAAAAGAGGGGAAGCTCCTTCTTTCTGAGGCTGGTTACTTATCTTGCTTAGAAAATGGCTTACTACCATTTGCAAAGAAATAAGTTTCACTTTTTTTAAAAAAAAATGGGCCTCTATCAAGAACTATTTGGAACTGGGACAAGCAAACTTCTATATTATCCTAAAAACAACCCATTTCCACAAATAAAATATTGATCACTAGAGGAAGAAAATCAATTAAAGGGAAACAGTAAAATGAGAAGGATGGGTTTGCATTTCATCAAATGATAATCAGAGGATCAAACAGCATCATCTCCATTATCTGCTTACTGTCTGAGTGTGGATACGTTCAGATTTTCTTTCCCCGGGTTTCTAAATGTTAAAAAAAATGTTTCTTGAACAACACGATTCTGGATCTGAAAACTAAGAAAGATTCTCTTTTGCTCTTTCTGGCCTTACTCTGTTAATTTGGTGGAGATATATATATATATACGTGCATAGATGAAAGAAGAAATCATTGCAAATTTAGCTTCCGGCAAGAAATTTAGGAAAGGAAAGGTGGTCCCTAAATTGAATTTAGATTTAGAAGCTGCCTGTCTGTTCTGCCAAGGTCAATTTAGACTTTTTGAATTTGTCTAGTTTTTAGCAGAAACTCATTGGAGAGGGTGGGTGTGTAGCTCAGCAGTCGAAAACCTTTTATACCAAAATTCCCAGATTCGGCTGATTTGAAACCCTTAGATTTTTATCTACCAGTGTTGACAACATAAGGCTGCAGGGATGAATGGCTCGTGTTAATAATTGGATTTCTACATCATCTTATACCCCAGTCTGATTTAAACAAATTCAGAACAACCACTTTGGCTGGGGTTACACACTAAACTGTAAGTTTACAATCCACAAAAGCTGAAATTCAAGCCTGAATGTTATGAGTAACAATCTGGTTGAGCTTCAGGTATGAGCCCACCTGAAAGAGATTTGAAGCTGGGCTTGCTGTATCAAATGAACAGAGATTTTAACTTATCCTTGCTTTTCCCTCAGTTCAAGTCATGTATGGTCTCACAGGGATAAATGAATGGTGAAAGACTGTTTTATGCACATGCTTGGGAGAATTACCACTTAGACCAGGGGTCTCCAACCTTGTCCACTTTAAGCTTGGACGACTTCAACTCCCAGATTTCCCCAGCCAGCTGGCTGGGGAATTCTGGGAGTTAAAGTCCTCCAGGCTTAAAGTGGACAAGATTGGAGACCCCTGACTTAGACCATCATGCACTGAATCTTTCTCTAGCAAAGAAGTTCTGGAATTGAGGAGGGCTGGCTTAAAAGGAGAGCCTGGCTGTGCCAACTTGAAAAAATACCTACCTCCCACCTTCACCCCCTCTTGCCCCATTGGTACCCACCTTAGTATAGCAGCATGTGATGAGCACCAGAGGTAGAAGATAACCGACCACGAAGATGGTCACCTTGTACATTTGCTTGGCTCCTGGATTGCCAGGCCAGAGTTCCCAACAGAAGGAGCTGTTGGGTGCCTGCTGGTGCCCGTTTAAAAGTTCCTGGTGCTCCGCCACGGGGATGGCAAAGAGGAGAGAGAGGAACCAGATGACAGCCACCCCAAGAGTGGCATTGCGCTTGCTTCGAATGCACAGGGAGCGCTTTGCGTGGACCACAGCAATGTAGCGGTCCACTGACATGGCCACCAAGGTGAAGATGCTGACGAGCATGGTGGCCATGACGAGATAGTGCACCCACTTACACAAAAAGGCACCAAAGACCCACTCTGGCAAGGAGTAGATGGTGGCCTGGAATGGGACACAGAAGAGAAGGAAGGAGAAGTCTGCAATGCTCAGGTTGAGGATGAAGATGTTGGTGGCACTGCGGGAGGGACGTCCACCTGGTGGGAGACGGCCAAGTACCACCAGCACCAGTGTGTTCCCCACCATGCCCAGCAGAAAGATCAGTCCAAACAGCACGGGGATGATCACTCTCACTGGTCCATCTCCTGTCATGCTTGGCCAACAAATCGAAGCATTGGCTTGCTTGAAATCAGTGGTGCAAAAGGGAACATTGTTTGCCACCTCCTCCATGGGGGAATCTCTTGAGGGGATGGCCCCACTTTGGGAGAGGTTTCCAGGAAAATAATGGATCTGTATGTTTTGCCTATAAGTTGTGGAAGTTCTTGATCAAGCCTTCTCCCCCCAGATGGAGATCTAGTGAGTTCTATATGCTTGGTCTGACTTCAAAGATCTTCTCCATGTTGATCAATAAAAAGCATTTCCTTCAAAAGTTCCAGTGGTTGATTGGGCATCTTGAAGACTTGCTTTTCTTTGGTGGTTGCCCAAGATCATCACCCGGAGTCTCATCAACCCTTGGAGATAGAGAGAGAGGGCTGCTTTAAGCTGCTTCCAGCAATGCTGCCCAGAAAGCGAGTGAGCTGGGCTCAGGCAGCTGGCTGCAGCTCCTCCTCTTTTCACTCTGCAGCTTGAGGGAAGGGAGAGGGCTTTTTCTAAGCAAACACAACACAACCTAGGAGTTTTCACACCAGATGCTTGAAAGCATTGTTTTCTCCCCATGCTTCCCTGTCTGTGGTGCAAATCACAACCAGAGACACTGCTAAAACTTGGTTCTGCCCTACCATGTGCACCCTGCCCCAACCTGTTTTGTTTAGTGGACTTCAAGGAAGGTGGGTTGCCCTGGTCCTGAAAACCTTGTGGTCCTGCGACTGAATCAGTGGTGGGATTCATTTTTTTTTTACTACAGGTTCTGTGGGCGTGGCCTGGTAGGCGTGGCAGGGGAAGGATATTGTAAAATCTCCAGTCACAGGTGGCATTTGCTGGTTCTCCAAACTACTCAAAATTTCCGCTACTGGTTCTCCAGAACTGGTCAGAACCTGCTGAATACCACCTCTGGACTGAATTCATACACATGACCCCAAATGTGGTTTAGATCAGGGGTCTCCAACCTTGGCAACTTTCAGACTTGTGGATTTCAACTCCCAGAATTCCTCAGCCAGCTTTGGATTTCTGGGAATTGAAGTCCCCAAGTCTTAAAGTTGCCAAGGTTGGAGACCCCTGATTTTGATGACTTTGGCTTGGTGCGCAGTTGCAATTCAATGGTCGCTTTTGGAAGGAGACAGGATGACCCTGAAGTCTGTGAGAGACTCATCCCATCCTACAGATGTGCTTTGTGTTGTGAATGCATAAGGTTTAATAAAGTTATTTTGAGCTTGGAGTCAAGTGCAGGGTTCTGGCCCTGCACTTCTGATTGGCTGTTAAATGGCAGAATCTGATTGGCCATTAACGGAGCCTTCATATTGGTTAATGGAGCTAGCGCTCCTGGGTTATTATTGGTTAAATAGTTATTGGGTTGCCTATATAAAGAGGGCCTTAGCTGTCCTTGTTTTTTGAGCAGTCACCATGTAAATGAAGAGTTGAAATTCACTGTTCCAGAGGCTCGTCTCCATTCTTTCTCGCCCATTCTCCAAACATAACACTGGCGACGAGGATGGGATTTGGAGACGTCAGAGCTGACTGAACTAGGAAGAAACATCGAGCATGTGGCTGACAATGCTACACGACGGAACCATGTCCGGCGTCATTGTACCACCCGTTCCATTCGATTCAGTGCAAGAGGACTGGGAGTCCTACATGGATCGTTTCCAAATGTTTTTGGAAACTAACAATTTGAAGGATGCCACAGCTGAGAAGAAACGGGCAGTATTCCTAACTCATTGTGGTCCAACCATATTTAAGATGGCTAAAGCACTAGCCAAACCTGCAGAAGTGAAGGCGATGGACTGGGACGTCCTCGAACCCCTACTGAGAGCTCATTACGCACCGATCGTGCCCACACTCGTGAGACAGCACGAGTTCTATCAGAGAAACCAGCGAAAAGGCGAAAGCGTCGCCGACTTCATAGCCGACCTTCGGAATCTGGGAGGCCTCTGCGGATTCGCCGATTTAGAAGAGGCACAGAGAGATCGAATAGTTCTGGCATTAGATGCACCAGGCGTGCAGAGCAAGCTGATGGCGAAAGGTGACATCAACCTTGCCGATGCCATCGCCGATGCTACTGCAGCAGAAGCAACCAGGAAGTCGGCTGCACAACTTCGACGCAACCGCGCTCCGGTCCACCAACCGACAGGCGAAATTTTACCCAAGTCAGAAGGGCAGCTTTCAACGGCCCACCACGAGGACCTCTCTTCGTCGTCAGACAGCGACGGAGAAGAGGTCCATCGACTGCGGTCTGACCGGGACCCCTACCCAAAGTCCTTACACCCCTGCGCTGGCTGTGGAGCCAACCATGCCAGGTCCGAATGCAAATTCCGCGACGCACTCTACCATGAGTGTGGAAAAAGAGGCCACATCGGACAGGTCTGCCAAAGTTTCCAAGTACCCGGCCAAGCCTCAAAAGGGGCTAACTATCGCCAATCGACAGGAAACTGTCCTGTAAGGCGAGAACCAGTAAACCACTCCTACAGAAGCCGAGTTTCAAATTGCCCCACAAAGCGAGAAGAGGCTCACCATACTATCACTATCGGTCACGCCTCTGCCTTAGATGCCAAGAAAATCCGAATTACTGTGGTCATCGAGAACCAGCCCTGCCAAATGGAAGTCGACTCGGGATCGTCCCTCTCGATGGTGTCCTGGAAGACCCTCAAGCAACTCATTCCCACTATCCAGTGCCAAGACCTCCATTATCAAAGACTTATCCTTAAGGACTATCAAGGGAATCGAATCCATGTCGTCGGTTCCAGTCGAGTCAGGGTCTCATTCAAGAATCGCACAGCGTATTTACCGCTAACTGTGATCGACAAAGACCGGCCTAGCCTGCTAGGCCTTCAATGGTTTGCGCCACTTGGCATTGAAGTGGCAGGCGTAAACCGGGTCAGCGGAAGTGACTGGGAGGAGGACCTCGTCCACGAATTCAGGGATGTCTTCGCGGAAAAATTAGGCAAGTACAAGGGGACCCCAATATCATTCAGCCTAAATCCAAAGATAGCTCCCATCCGCCTTAAGCCCCGTCGAGTTCCGTTTGCCCTAAAGCCGAAAATCAATGAACAGCTCGATAAATTGATAGCTCAGGGAGTGCTAGAACCTACCGATCACTCTCCCTGGGAAACCCCAATCATAACGCCAATTAAGCCGGATGGGTCAATTCGAATTTGTGGGGACTACCGAGCCACCCTGAACCACGCCCTACAGCAAAATGCTTATCCGGTGCCAGTAGTGCAGCATCTCCTTCATTCCCTGGGGGGGCGGAAAAGTCTTCGCTAAATTAGACTTAGCTCAGGCATATCAGCAACTACTTGTTGATGAAAAGACGGCACAGGCACAAACGATAGTGACGCACCGAGGTGCCTTTGAATGTACCTGACTCCAATTCGGAGTCAGTGTAGCCCCGGGAATTTTTCAAAGCCTTATGGAGAGGTTACTACAAGGGATTAAAGGCGTGGTCCCATACTTTGATGATGTATTAATTGCTGCATCAACAAAGAAAATATTACGAGATCGTTTGAAATTAGTCCTACAAAAATTTCAAAACGCCGGTCTTAAAGTGAAAAAGAACAAGTGTAAATTGTGTACCGATCGTGTCGAGTTTTTAAGGTACCTAATTGACAGTCAGGGTATTCACCCTACCGATAGTAAATTGAGAGCAATAAAAAACGCTCCCAGGCCTCGAAACAAGGCCGATCTCCAGGCGTTCCTAGGCCTCATCAACTTCTATAATGTATTTCTACCGCACAAAGCAACTGTCGCTGAGCCATTACATCGTTTGCTAGATAAAAAAGCAATTTGGTTATGGGGTCATAAAGAAGAACAGGCATTTCGTAATGTTAAAAAACTACTGACTTCTGACGCTGTACTCATGCAGTACAATGAGACTTTGCTGTTAAATATCACATGTGATGCTTCGCCTTTTGGAGTAGGCGCAATTTTGAGCCATGTACTGCCTAATGGTAACAAAGCCCCTGTTGCATATTTTTCCAAGACACTTTCAAAAACTGAGCGTAATTATAGCCAGATCGATAAAGAAGCCCTCGCAATTGTATCGGCCATTAAAAGATTTCACGAGTATGTGTATGGCCGGGCTTTTACTATCATGACTGACCACAAACTGTTATTCGGGATAATAGCTGGAGATAAGCCGATGCCTTACATATTATCCCCCAGGATGACTCGCTGGTCAGAATTCTTGGCTGCTTATAATTATCGGCTGCAATACCACCCAGGGAAAGCCATTCCCCATGCCGATGCATTGAGCCGAGCACCACTACCAGAGACTCTTGATGATCCCGCTCCAACGGTAACCACATTACAGATTGAAACACTACACGCGCCGCCATGAACCACCCGAGATATTGCGAGAGAAACCAGATGTGACCCCACCTTAGCGTGAGTCCTGAGCTGGGTATAACGCGGATGGCCATTGGACCAGCTATCAGATGACTTCACACCATTCAAGACGCGACAAACAGAGTTGTTTTCTCAAAAGGGCTGTGTCATCTGGGGTGATAGAGTCGTTATCCCAGAACGACTCCAAAAAGCAGTACTCAGGACCTTGCACGATGGCCATCCCGGTATCGTGCGAATGAAAGCCCTCGCGCGAAGCTACGCATGGTGGCCTGGTATTGACAAGCAAATCGAGAATTGGTTTAAAGCTTGTCATAGATGCCAGGAAGTGAGCAATGCCCCACCAAAAGCCATTCCGACCGAGTGGGAAACGCCAGGGGGACCCTGGTCCCGTATTCACCTGGACTTTGCAGGGCCAACCAAAGGCCACACCTTTCTTCTAACCATCGACGCCTACTCGAATTGGCTCAAGATTCACCGCATGACGAACACGACCACTGAAGCGGTTGTCAAAAGATTGGAAAGACTGTTTGCAACCCACGGACTGCCAGATGTCCTGGTATCTGACAACGGGCCCCAATTTACTGCGCTGTCCTTCGAGCAGTACCTGGCTGACCACGGCATCCGACATACGCTCACCTCGCCTGTGCATCCTGCCACCAATGGAAGGGCTGAGCGCATGGTTCAATTCGTCAAAAAGACTTTGCAGAAATTAGACTACGATAACATCAACGACAAAATCAACTGAATCTTCTTTCTACAACACATCACACCTCACAGCGTCACCAACAAAACTCCCGCCGAATTGCTAATGGGACGCAGGCTCCACTCCCACCTCGACCGATTACACCCAGCTTACGAACCGGAAAAACCACTCGGATCCAGCGGTCGATGCCGTATCTTCCAGGTAGGCGATTGGGTATACGCTAAAAACCTATCGGGTGATCCGCTGTGGGTAGAAGCGACAGTAATACGTGTAACCGGCCCGAGATCCTACGTTGTAAAATGCCTTGACGATAGAATTTGGAAACGCCATATCGATCAATTACGATCACGGCTCCAGTCAGGCATTTCTGAACTCCCTTATGACTAAACTGAGGGGGGGGAGAGATACAGAAGAAGATGAATTTCAACTAGAAGAAAACCCGTTCGAAGGGAACGATAGCGGAATAGAGACACAGGAACTGGAACCAGAGACAGGAGTAGGTTCACCTCAGGGAGTTACGGAAAATATTGGTGAGGACGAAAACGTGAACTCTGAACCAGAGGAAATCCCTTCGCTAAACAACGATCTACCTCAGCAAGATTGCAGCCAAATGCAAAACGCACAGCGAAAATCAAACAGACTAATAAAGCAACCGTCCTACCTCAAGGACTATGTAACTGCGCCCTGTAAAAAGAAGCCAGGGGGAAGGGGTGTTGTGAATGCATAAGGTTTAATAAAGTTATTTTGAGCTTGGAGTCAAGTGCAGGGTTCTGGCCCTGCACTTCTGATTGGCTGCTAAATGGCAGAATCTGGTTGGCCATTAACGGAGCCTTCGTATTGGTTAATGGAGCTAGCGCTCCTGGGTTATTATTGGTTAAATAGTTATTGGGTTGCCTATATAAAGAGGGCCTTAGCTGCCCTTGTTTTTTGAGCAGTCACCATGTCAATAAAGAGTTGAAGTTCACTGTTCCAGAGGCTCGTCTCCATTCTTTCTCGCCCATTCTCCAAACATAACACTTTGCTAGGTTGAGACATATAAACTGACCATGCCCAAAAGCTCCTATCAAGTCTGCTTGTTGTAAGAATGTTGTAAGAATGTGCTTGATGGCTTTATCAAGCTGGTGGCCTCTAAGAAAGAAGTTGATCTGGAGAAACAACACATTCCCCTTAGATGGATGCTGTAGAAAAAAAAAATTCAACTAGTGGACTATAACCACTGCAGGGGGCGAAAGTCTGTCTTTTTCATTTAGTAGAAAAGAAGTGTTTGCAAGCTGGTGATGGAATAATGACTGTGCTGCTAGAGGCAGACTTAAAGGAAAGCTTTATGCCTCAGCCTACTTTGATCCTCAAGATGTACCTGTGAATAAACTTGCCTCGTACAAGCTTCCTATATTGCAAGAGCTCTATCTTTTCCTAAGGGAGATGGCTGAGGGAGAAAGTGACTTTTAAAAACTTCTCTCGAAGCAGAAAGTCTGAAATGATGTCAAGCCCCTGGTAGCTCAAAGGAATCTACTAGAAGGTAAAAACTCAAAAACGTAGAGACAAAGGGATCCCGAGAAGGAATCGAGCTGAACCAGAGAGGATCCTGAGAGGCGATAGGGAATCCCCAGCAAAGTGAAGAAAACAAGGGAGCCAAGGAAGGACTTGAAAATCCACAGTAGATCCAGAGATCCCAAGAAGGGGTTGAGTACCAGCTGGAAAGAAGCGAATCTGGGGAGGGGATTACCCCCCTTTCCTGCAAGGGCAAAATGATCCCCCCTCATTTTAGACCTGACCAGGTAGAAGACCAGCTGTGTGGGAAGCTCTGGGCCACCAATGAGAAGGAGCTGGAGAGGTTCATGCAGTTGCTGTGCTTCTGTGGGTCCTCTGGGCTGGATCTCCTGGCCAAGGAGTCTCTGGCCTCTGTGGTGAAGAGGCCCTGGCCCTCTGGCCACAGAGACAGATAACAACAGATAATCAGAATTGGAGGGGACCTTGTAGGTCATCTAGTCCAACCCTCTGCCCAAGCTGGAGACCCTACACCATTTCTGACAGAGGGCAGTCCAGTCTCTTCGTGAAAGCCTCCAGGGATGAAGCTCCCACAACTTCCGAAGGCAACTTCTGTTCCATCGTTTGATTGTTCTCACTGTCAGAAAGTTTCTCCTTATTTCCAGGTTGAATCTCTCCTTGTTCAGTTTCCACCCATTGTTTCTTGTCTGGCCTTCAGATGCTTTGGAAAATAGCTTGACCCCTTCCTCCTCTCTGTGGTAGCCCTTATGGGGAGACCCCCAACTCTGCAGTGGCGGAAACCCCCCACGTCCTACCATGGCACAAGAACCACCACCCATCCCAGCCAAGGAGACCCTGCAGTCACCCAACAGAGTCTGGCTAGAATACACTCCCATCAGTGCCCATCTGAACAGGGGCTGGAGAAAGCACAGTGGGAGCAGAAGGCACTTGCTCAAAAAAAAAAAAAAAAAAAGGACACAGGTAGTTTTTATCCTGACTGGGAACAGCCAGTTAAGGCTCTAAGGCACTGTGGGAGTGTCAGGCCTAATCCTCTTGTAGCTAGTCCAACTTAATGTTGTGGCCGAGAATGGCCAGCGAAGCTGGTGGCAAACTCAGACAGTGAGGAAGTTGGGAAGGAACCTGGGCCAGTCCTGGAGTCTGGGGAAGGCTCTGATGAGTGCTGTGCATCGGAGGCAGAGATGGGGCCAGGGCCATCTGACAGTTATCAGCTGACTTCAGAGTTGGACTTCAGTGGGGCAGAAGAACAGCTGGAGCCTGTTCCCAGTGCACACATGTGCAGAGCTGCCAGATGAAGAGAACAGCTGAGGAACAAGGGTCAACTTGGGAGTAAAGTCACAGGTGGATGGTGAATGGCTCGTTCCTTAGAGCATAAAAGAGGCGCGAAAGGGGAGTGGGGCTTTACAGGAAACAATTAGTTCACTCTGGTATGCTTGCCAAGTATTGTGGCATCTGAAAGGTATCGGCCTGGCCCCTCTCCAAGCCTGATAAAGGTCTGTAATTGGGAACCATCCTGAAAGACTGTTGGCCATGACTTTGTTGGAGATGAAATTCATTGTAAATCAAATAAAAGGGCTTTGTCGGAACGAGGATTCAGCTTTGGGCTGTTGGGGGAAACCTAGGTCAGAACATCTAATTCCACATTTGACCCTTCCTGCCAACCAGGATGGTTGTTCTCCAACAGATGGGCTGCAGTCCCCAAGGAACACACAGGGTGGGATGCTAGATTGGTGAGAAGAGGAGCTATTTGAGATAAGGAAGTCTTGCAAATACTTCCTGTGCATTTGGATTTATGGGATGGCTGGGAAGATGTTAGCAAGGAGCCCACTTCTTTAAACGTGGTCCTTGACTTGATTAGACACAAGGACAGTTTTTTCCCAAATGCAATCGCTCTGCTAAACAACTAATTCCTATAACACTGTCAAACTATTTAGTAAGACTATTACTATTCTTCTTCTCGTCCTTCCTATTACCTATCTCTTCCAACTTATAATTATAGCCACATTGCTTGTATCTTTACAATTTATATTGTTTTTGTTCCTTATTATGATTGGATTGCTTAGAGTAACCTATGATTACCACCAAGTGTTGTATTTTGTGATTCTTGATGAATGTATTTTATTTTTTTCTTTATGTACACTGAGAGCATATGCACCAAAGACAAATTCCTTGTGTGTCCAATCACACTTGGCCAATAAAGAATGCTATTCTATCCTGTAATGATGGCTGCTGAATCCAATGGTCAAGTATTGAAGGAGTGGTTAAAGTATATTATGCGAATTCCGCCAATAGATACTCCAATATCTGAAATGATTATTTCTCGAGGTTTTTTTCCCCCTTAGATGTGGCAAAATAAAGGCTACCCTGGAGCAGATCAAGAGTTCATTTTTAATTTCCGATCACGGCCATTTAGTGCCTCCGCAAAACTCAGAAGTGAATGCTTTCTTTCGCTTCTCTCCTTGAACAATTCCCTCTGATATGAAAGCCAGCACTAAAATGATTGTCATTTTTTTTTTTGCCAGCCTGTTGATATCAGAAACTTTGCAGATTAATTTCATGGGCGAGGTAGCATCTAACAGCATCTGCTTCAGTAGTGGAAGTCAAAAATTTTTTACTACAGGTTCTGTGGGCGTGGCCTGGTGGGCGTGGCAGGGGAAGGATATTGTAAAATCTCCAGTCACAGGTGGCATTTGCTGGTTCTCCAAACTACTCAAAATTTCCGCTACTGGTTCTCCAGAACTGGTCAGAACCTGCTGAATACCACCTCTGGACTGAATTCATACACATGACCCCAAATGTGGTTTAGATCAGGGGTCTCCAACCTTGGCAACTTTCAGACTTGTGGATTTCAACTCCCAGAATTCCTCAGCCAGCTTTGGATTTCTGGGAATTGAAGTCCCCAAGTCTTAAAGTTGCCAAGGTTGGAGACCCCTGATTTTGATGACTTTGGCTTGGTGCGCAGTTGCAATTCAATGGTCGCTTTTGGAAGGAGACAGGATGACCCTGAAGTCTGTGAGAGACTCATCCCATCCTACAGATGTGCTTTGTGTTGTGAATGCATAAGGTTTAATAAAGTTATTTTGAGCTTGGAGTCAAGTGCAGGGTTCTGGCCCTGCACTTCTGATTGGCTGTTAAATGGCAGAATCTGATTGGCCATTAACGGAGCCTTCATATTGGTTAATGGAGCTAGCGCTCCTGGGTTATTATTGGTTAAATAGTTATTGGGTTGCCTATATAAAGAGGGCCTTAGCTGTCCTTGTTTTTTGAGCAGTCACCATGTAAATAAAGAGTTGAAATTCACTGTTCCAGAGGCTCGTCTCCATTCTTTCTCGCCCATTCTCCAAACATAACACTGGCGACGAGGATGGGATTTGGAGACGTCAGAGCTGACTGAACTAGGAAGAAACATCGAGCATGTGGCTGACAATGCTACACGACGGAACCATGTCCGGCGTCATTGTACCACCCGTTCCGTTCGATTCAGTGCAAGAGGACTGGGAGTCCTACATGGATCGTTTCCAAATGTTTTTGGAAACTAACAATTTGAAGGATGCCACAGCTGAGAAGAAACGGGCAGTATTCCTAACTCATTGTGGTCCAACCATATTTAAGATGGCTAAAGCACTAGCCAAACCTGCAGAAGTGAAGGCGATAGACTGGGACGTCCTCGAACCCCTACTGAGAGCTCATTACGCACCGATCGTGCCCACACTCGTGAGACAGCACGAGTTCTATCAGAGAAACCAGCGAAAAGGCGAAAGCGTCGCCGACTTCATAGCCGACCTTCGGAATCTGGGAGGCCTCTGCGGATTCGCCGATTTAGAAGAGGCACAGAGAGATCGAATAGTTCTGGCATTAGATGCACCAGGCGTGCAGAGCAAGCTGATGGCGAAAGGTGACATCAACCTTGCCGATGCCATCGCCGATGCTACTGCAGCAGAAGCAACCAGGAAGTCGGCTGCACAACTTCGACGCAACCGCGCTCCGGTCCACCAACCGACAGGCGAAATTTTACCCAAGTCAGAAGGGCAGCTTTCAACGGCCCACCACGAGGACCTCTCTTCATCGTCAGACAGCGACGGAGAAGAGGTCCATCGACTGCGGTCTGACCGGGACCCCTACCCAAAGTCCTTACACCCCTGCGCTGGCTGTGGAGCCAACCATGCCAGGTCCGAATGCAAATTCCGCGACGCGCTCTACCATGAGTGTGGAAAAAGAGGCCACATCGGACAGGTCTGCCAAAGTTTCCAAGTACCCGGCCAAGCCTCAAAAGGGGCTAACTATCGCCAATCGACAGGAAACTGTCCTGTAAGGCGAGAACCAGTAAACCACTCCTACAGAAGCCGAGTTTCAAATTGCCCCACAAAGCGAGAAGAGGCTCACCATACTATCACTATCGGTCACGCCTCTGCCTTAGATGCCAAGAAAATCCGAATTACTGTGGTCATCGAGAACCAGCCCTGCCAAATGGAAGTCGACTCGGGATCGTCCCTCTCGATGGTGTCCTGGAAGACCCTCAAGCAACTCATTCCCACTATCCAGTGCCAAGACCTCCATTATCAAAGACTTATCCTTAAGGACTATCAAGGGAATCGAATCCATGTCGTCGGTTCCAGTCGAGTCAGGGTCTCATTCAAGAATCGCACAGCGTATTTACCGCTAACTGTGATCGACAAAGATCGGCCTAGCCTGCTAGGCCTTCAATGGTTTGCGCCACTTGGCATTGAAGTGGCAGGCGTAAACCGGGTCAGCGGAAGTGACTGGGAGGAGGACCTCGTCCACGAATTCAGGGATGTCTTCGCGGAAAAATTAGGCAAGTACAAGGGGACCCCAATATCATTCAGCCTAAATCCAAAGATAGCTCCCATCCGCCTTAAGCCCCGTCGAGTTCCGTTTGCCCTAAAGCCGAAAATCAACGAACAGCTCGATAAATTGATAGCTCAGGGAGTGCTAGAACCTACCGATCACTCTCCCTGGGAAACCCCAATCATAACGCCAATTAAGCCGGATGGGTCAATTCGAATTTGTGGGGACTACCGAGCCACCCTGAACCACGCCCTACAGCAAAATGCTTATCCGGTGCCAGTAGTGCAGCATCTCCTTCATTCCCTGGGGGGGCGGAAAAGTCTTCGCTAAATTAGACTTAGCTCAGGCATATCAGCAACTACTTGTTGATGAAAAGACGGCACAGGCACAAACGATAGTGACGCACCGAGGTGCCTTCAAATGTACCTGACTCCAATTCGGAGTCAGTGTAGCCCCGGGAATTTTTCAAAGCCTTATGGAGAGGTTACTACAAGGGATTAAAGGCGTGGTCCCGGAACCTCCGGTTTCGCGTGGCTTCGGGGCAGCAGGAATTCGCGACAGCTCGCGATTCCTGCTGTGCTAGCCGTCGAGGTACCCCCGATCCAGATGGGTCAGGGGGATATGGCTGCCCTGTAGGGACAGCTGAAGAGAGAGGGGAGTCGGATAGGGAGGTGGGGGTGTCGCAGACCCCCCCCTTCTCCGGGAAAACCCCTTTTTCCCAAGGCGGTGGAGCGGCGGTCAGCAATGGCCGCCACGAAGAAGCCAGCAACCGGGTAAGAACTGTGCTGGAGGAAGTGTGAAGAGTGAAAGTTCTGTCTGAGCCGGGTCAAGTAACACCTTTTAAATTGCCTGGAATTGAGCTGCTTGAATTGCTGGAGGATACATTGTATCCCTAAGAAGAGCGAAAAGCGGCGGAGAAGCTGTTAAAGGGAACTTTTTTTTTTTTTTTTTTTTACTCTCCCACCCCACGGAAATAGCAGAAATATTTGGATATATTAGACATTGAAAGTGGATTGCTTTGAAAGTTGAAGCTAAGAGACAAAGGGATTTTTGGACATTGAAAAATTTAAGAAGTTGGAAAATCTTTGCTGGAGGTATGGATTTCTGATTATTTAAAATTGTCATTGCAAGTGGGAAGGGAGAAAAAAAATTGGAGCAGAAGCTGAAAAAGGAGGAGATTGTCTAGAACGTCTTTGTGGATCCCAAAGGAAGATATATGGTAATTGGACCTCTTTGAATAAAAATTAATCCAGAAAGAGAAAGAGAAGAAGGAAGAAAAGTATTAACTTTTGGAATTTTTTTTTTTAATTGCTTTTGATTGTCTTTGATTAAAAATACTTGTGGTTGTTTTGGAAAAAGTTTCCCTTTTTATAATGGCATCGTTTGTGGATGAGCTAGAGATTGAATATCAAAAATATAAAAAAGAAGATACTTTGGGCGCTTTGTTTCAATTCTTAGAAATGGCGTTATGTTCTGTTGAAAAGTTGATTATGCAGCAGAAGAACTGGGACAAGGAAGAAGAGGAAGAAGAAGCCATCTTTGATGAACAATGGGTCCCTTCCGGAGAGGAGGAGAAAAAGGATAAGAAAAAGGGGATTTTAAGAATTATAAAAACAACCAAAAGAGAGAAAAATGAGCGAAAAGATGGAGGCAAGGTTAGAAAGCAAAGGAAAAGGAGTAAGAAAAGGGAGGAGGAAAAACAAAGGGGTAAAAAGGGCAAGGAGAAGAATAAGCAAGAGAGAAAGGGGGGGAGGAGAAGCCTTAATGGGGGGAAGCAAGACCTAAAGAAAAAAAGTTTATTTAGAGACAATGGGTGAATTTAATTTAGATTAAAAGAGGGATTCTGGAGGGTATATAAGAGTGTGTTTTTATATGTATATTTAGAATATAAAATTTATTATGTAATTTTAGAATCTTTTAAACAGAATCCCAAGAAAGATTGCTATATGTAGTATTTCTAAGTTAGGGTAATGAGTTATAGATGTTACTCCAATTGGTGTACAGGAGAAGTATGGTAAAAGAAAAAAAAGATGAATGGATAATTGGAAATAGAACAGACAAAGAATGTTGTTGAAAATGGTAATAAGATATGGAAGGATATATATGCTTTTTTTTTTGGATTTTGTATATTGATAAAAGGCAATAAAATTTTAATTAATAAATAATTTGGATGGAAAGGAGAAGTAGGGACAAGATATGAAGTTAATATTATATGAAATATTGATATTATAATCTGGAAATGTTATGCCTTATTGATCTTTTATTATTATTTTTTCTTAGAAAAGAATTTATAAGCTGCTATGCCTTGATTCTTTGTGCATTGTTTTTATAAAACTGATAAAAATGGTTTTTATATATATATATAAAAAAAAGAAAATGATAATAAGATATGGAAGGAGATATGGGTTGAATATGATGTTTGAATTTGTGTCTGTGTGAAGAGTTTTAACCCGGGAACAGACAACCTTCAGAAAAGATCTTTTAGTTTTGTTTATGTTTTGTGTTTGCATGTTTGTGTATTGTGTTTATGGTAAAACTAACAAAATTTGTTTTTTATAAAAAAAAGGAAAAAAGAATCAATAAAACCTTGGAGGAATGTTAGATGAGAATAATTTAAACAAGCCAGAAAGAAAAGAATATGATGACTATAAAATGGATAAATATGGAAGAGAAATGAAATTGAATAGGAGTAAAGAGAAATAATGAGAAATTTGCTGAAAGATATTTGTGTGTCCATATGGAGATGGGATAAATTGGAATTATGCTGTATAAAAATAATGTTTTGTTTGACTTGTAAGGATTTACAATGTTAAGAGGTTTTATGTGTTTATGTATTTAATGGTTAATGATGTGTTGTTTTATCTTTAAAATTAATAAAAATTTGTTTCAAAAAAAAAAAAAGGCGTGGTCCCATACTTTGATGATGTATTAATTGCTGCATCAACAAAGAAAATATTACGAGATCGTTTAAAATTAGTCCTACAAAAATTTCAAAACGCCGGTCTTAAAGTGAAAAAGAACAAGTGTAAATTGTGTACCGATCGTGTCGAGTTTTTAAGGTACCTAATTGACAGTCAGGGTATTCACCCTACCGATAGTAAATTGAGAGCAATAAAAAACGCTCCCAGGCCTCGAAACAAGGCCGATCTCCAGGCGTTCCTAGGCCTCATCAACTTCTATAATGTATTTCTACCGCACAAAGCAACTGTCGCTGAGCCATTACATCGTTTGCTAGATAAAAAAGCAATTTGGTTATGGGGTCATAAAGAAGAACAGGCATTTCGTAATGTTAGAAAACTACTGACTTCTGACGCTGTACTCATGCAGTACAATGAGACTTTGCTGTTAAATATCACATGTGATGCTTCGCCTTTTGGAGTAGGCGCAATTTTGAGCCATGTACTGCCTAATGGTAACGAAGCCCCTGTTGCATATTTTTCCAAGACACTTTCAAAAACTGAGCGTAATTATAGCCAGATCGATAAAGAAGCCCTCGCAATTGTATCAGCCGTTAAAAGATTTCACGAGTATGTGTATGGCCGAGCTTTTACTATCGTGACTGACCACAAACTGTTATTGGGGATAATAGCTGGAGATAAGCCGATGCCTTACATATTATCCCCCAGGATGACTCGCTGGTCAGAATTCTTGGCTGCTTATAATTATCGGCTGCAATACCACCCAGGGAAAGCCATTCCCCATGCCGATGCATTGAGCCGAGCACCACTACCAGAGACTCTTGATGATCCCGCTCCAACGGTAACCACATTACAGATTGAAACACTACACGCGCCGCCATGAACCACCCGAGATATTGCGAGAGAAACCAGATGTGACCCCACCTTAGCGTGAGTCCTGAGCTGGGTATAACGCGGATGGCCATTGGACCAGCTATCAGATGACTTCACACCATTCAAGACGCGACAAACAGAGTTGTTTTCTCAAAAGGGCTGTGTCATCTGGGGTGATAGAGTCGTTATCCCAGAACGACTCCAAAAAGCAGTACTCAGGACCTTGCACGATGGCCATCCCAGTATCATGCGAATGAAAGCCCTCGCGCGAAGCTACGCATGGTGGCCTGGCATTGACAAGCAAATCGAGAATTGGTTTAAAGCTTGTCATAGATGCCAGGAAGTGAGCAATGCCCCACCAAAAGCCATTCCGACCGAGTGGGAAACGCCAGGGGGACCCTGGTCCCGTATTCACCTGGACTTTGCAGGGCCAACCAAAGGCCACACCTTTCTTCTAACCGTCGACGCCTACTCGAATTGGCTCAAGATTCACCGCATGACGAACACGACCACTGAAGCGGTTATCAAAAGATTGGAAAGACTGTTTGCAACCCACGGACTGCCAGATGTCCTGGTATCTGACAACGGGCCCCAATTTACCGTGCTGTCCTTCGAGCAGTACCTGGCTGACCACGGCATCCGACATACGCTCACCTCGCCTGCGCATCCTGCCACCAATGGAAGGGCTGAGCGCATGGTTCAATTCGTCAAAAAGACTTTGCAGAAATTAGACTACGATAACATCAACGACAAAATCAACTGAATCTTCTTTCTACAACACATCACACCTCACAGCGTCACCAACAAAACTCCCGCCGAATTGCTAATGGGACGCAGGCTCCACTCCCACCTCGACCGATTACACCCAGCTTACGAACTGGAAAAACCACTCGGATCCAGCGGTCGATGCCGTATCTTCCAGGTAGGCGATTGGGTATACGCTAAAAACCTATCAGGTGATCCGCTGTGGGTAGAAGCGACAGTAATACGTGTAACCGGCCCGAGATCCTACGTTGTAAAATGCCTTGACGATAGAATTTGGAAACGCCATATCGATCAATTACGATCACGGCTCCAGTCAGGCATTTCTGAACTCCCTTATGACTAAACTGAGGGGGGGGGGGGAGAGATACAGAAGAAGATGAATTTCAACTAGAAGAAAACCCGTTCGAAGGGAACGATAGCAGAATAGAGACACAGGAACTGGAACCAGAGACAGGAGTAGGTTCACCTCAGGGAGTTACGGAAAATATTGGTGAGGACGAAAACGTGAACTCTGAACCAGAGGAAATCCCTTCGCTAAACAACGATCTACCTCAGCAAGATTGCAGCCAAATGCAAAACGCACAGCGAAAATCAAACAGACTAATAAAGCAACCGTCCTACCTCAAGGACTATGTAACTGCGCCCTGTAAAAAGAAGCCAGGGGGAAGGGGTGTTGTGAATGCATAAGGTTTAATAAAGTTATTTTGAGCTTGGAGTCAAGTGCAGGGTTCTGGCCCTGCACTTCTGATTGGCTGCTAAATGGCAGAATCTGGTTGGCCATTAACGGAGCCTTCGTATTGGTTAATGGAGCTAGCGCTCCTGGGTTATTATTGGTTAAATAGTTATTGGGTTGCCTATATAAAGAGGGCCTTAGCTGCCCTTGTTTTTTGAGCAGTCACCATGTCAATAAAGAGTTGAAGTTCACTGTTCCAGAGGCTCGTCTCCATTCTTTCTCGCCCATTCTCCAAACATAACACTTTGCTAGGTTGAGACATATAAACTGACCATGCCCAAAAGCTCCTATCAAGTCTGCTTGTTGTAAGAATGTTGTAAGAATGTGCTTGATGGCTTTATCAAGCTGGTGGCCTCTAAGAAAGAAGTTGATCTGGAGAAACAACACATTCCCCTTAGATGGATGCTGTAGAAAAAAAAAATTCAACTAGTGGACTATAACCACTGCAGGGGGCGAAAGTCTGTCTTTTTCATTTAGTAGAAAAGAAGTGTTTGCAAGCTGGTGATGGAATAATGACTGTGCTGCTAGAGGCAGACTTAAAGGAAAGCTTTATGCCTCAGCCTACTTTGATCCTCAAGATGTACCTGTGAATAAACTTGCCTCGTACAAGCTTCCTATATTGCAAGAGCTCTATCTTTTCCTATGGGAGACGGCTGAGGGAGAAAGTGACTTTTAAAAACTTCTCTCGAAGCAGAAAGTCTGAAATGATGTCAAGCCCCTGGTAGCTCAAAGGAATCTACTAGAAGGTAAAAACTCAAAAACGTAGGGACAAAGGGATCCCGAGAAGGAATCGAGCTGAACCAGAGAGGATCCTGAGAGGCGATAGGGAATCCCCAGCAAAGCGAAGAAAACAAGGGAGCCAAGGAAGGACTTGAAAATCCACAGTAGATCCAGAGATCCCAAGAAGGGGTTGAGTACCAGCTGGAAAGAAGCGAATCTGGGGAGGGGATTACCCCCCTTTCCTGCAAGGGCAAAATGATCCCCCCTCATTTTAGACCTGACCAGGTAGAAGACCAGCTGTGTGGGAAGCTCTGGGCCACCAATGAGAAGGAGCTGGAGAGGTTCATGCAGTTGCTGTGCTTCTGTGGGTCCTCTGGGCTGGATCTCCTGGCCAAGGAGTCTCTGGCCTCTGTGGTGAAGAGGCCCTGGCCCTCTGGCCACAGAGACAGATAACAACAGATAATCAGAATTGGAGGGGACCTTGTAGGTCATCTAGTCCAACCCTCTGCCCAAGCTGGAGACCCTACACCATTTCTGACAGAGGGCAGTCCAGTCTCTTCGTGAAAGCCTCCAGGGATGAAGCTCCCACAACTTCCGAAGGCAACTTCTGTTCCATCGGTTGATTGTTCTCACTGTCAGAAAGTTTCTCCTTATTTCCAGGTTGAATCTCTCCTTGTTCAGTTTCCACCCATTGTTTCTTGTCTGGCCTTCAGATGCTTTGGAGAATAGCTTGACCCCTTCCTCCTCTCTGTGGTAGCCCTTATGGGGAGACCCCCAACTCTGCAGTGGCGGAAACCCCCCACGTCCTACCATGGCACAAGAACCACCACCCATCCCAGCCAAGGAGACCCTGCAGTCACCCAACAGAGTCTGGCTAGAATACACTCCCATCAGTGCCCATCTGAACAGGGGCTGGAGAAAGCACAGTGGGAGCAGAAGGCACTTGCTCAAAAAAAAAAAAAAAAAAGGACACAGGTAGTTTTTATCCTGACTGGGAACAGCCAGTTAAGGCTCTAAGGCACTGTGGGAGTGTCAGGCCTAATCCTCTTGTAGCTAGTCCAACTTAATGTTGTGGCCGAGAATGGCCAGCGAAGCTGGTGGCAAACTCAGACAGTGAGGAAGTTGGGAAGGAACCTGGGCCAGTCCTGGAGTCTGGGGAAGGCTCTGATGAGTGCTGTGCATCGGAGGCAGAGATGGGGCCAGGGCCATCTGACAGTTATCAGCTGACTTCAGAGTTGGACTTCAGTGGGGCAGAAGAACAGCTGGAGCCTGTTCCCAGTGCACACATGTGCAGAGCTGCCAGATGAAGAGAACAGCTGAGGAACAAGGGTCAACTTGGGAGTAAAGCCACAGGTGGATGGTGAATGGCTCGTTCCTTAGAGCATAAAAGAGGCGCGAAAGGGAAGTGGGGCTTTACAGGAAACAATTAGTTCACTCTGGTATGCTTGCCAAGTATTTTTTTTTTTTAAACAAATTTTATTAATTTTACAGAAAACACAATACACAAACATACAAAACACAAAACATAAACAAAACTAAAAGATCTTTTCTGAAGGTTGTCTGATCCCGGGTTAAAACTCTTCACACAGACACAAATTCAAACATCATATTCACTTTGTATATCCTTCCATATCTTATTATCATTTTCTTTTTATATATATATATATAAACCATTTTTATCAATTTTATAAAAACAATGCACAAAAAATCAAGGCATAACAGCTTATAAATTCTTTTCCAGGAAAAAATAATAATAAAAAACCAATAGAACATAACAATTCCAAATTATAGTATCAATACTTTATCTATTTAACTTCATATCTTATCCCTACTTCTCCTTTTCATCCAAATTATTTCTTGTTAATTAAAATTTTATTGCCTTTTATCAATATACAAAATCCAAAAAAAAAAAAAAACCATAACAAAACCTTTATATATCCTTTCATATCTTATTACCATTTTCAAAAACATTCTTTGTCTGTTCTATTTCCAACTATCCATTCATCTTTTTTCTTTTACTATACTTCTCCTATACACCAATTGGGGTAACATCTATAACTCATTACCCTAACTTAAAAGTACTTCGTATAACAATTTTTCTTGGGATTCTGTTTAAAAGATTCTAAAATTACATAATAAATTTTTACTCTAAACACACATATAAAAACACAATCTCATATACCCTCCAGAATCCCTCTTTTATCCTAAATTAAATTCACCCATTGTCTCTAAATAAACTTTTTTTCTTTAGATCTTGCTTCCCCCCATTGAGGCTTCTCCTCCCCCCCTTTCTCTCTTGCTTATTCTTCTCCTTGCCCTTTTTACCCCTTTGTTTTTCCTCCTTCCTTTTCTTACTCCTTTTCCTTTGCTTTCTAACCTTGCCTCCACCTTTTCGCTCATTTTTCTCTTCTTTGGTTGTTTTTATAATTCTTAAAATCCCCTTTTTCTTATCCTTCTTCTCCTCCTCTCCGGAAAGGACCCATTGTTCATCAAAGATGGCTTCTTCTTCCTCTTCTTCCTTGTCCCAGTCCTTCTGCTGCGTAATCAACTTTTCATAAGTACATAACGCCATTTCTAAAAATTGAAACAAAGCGCCCAAAGTATCTTCCTTTTTTTTTTTTGATATTCAGTCTTTAGTTCATCCACAAGCGATGCCATTATGAAAAGAGAAACTTTTCCCAAAACAACCACAAGTATTTTTAATCAAAAACAATTCAAAAAAAAGTTCCAAAAGTTAATACTTTTCTTCCTTCTTCTCTTTCTCTTTCTGGGGTTAATGTTTAATCAAAGAGGTCCAATTACCATATATCTTTCTTTGGGATTCTAGGCAATCTCCTTCTTTTTCAGCTTCTGCTCCAATTTTTTCTCCTCTCCCTTCCCACTTGCAATATCAATTTTAAACAATCAGAAATCCATACCTCCAACAAGGGTTTTCCAATTTCTTAAATTTTTCAATGTCCAAAAATCCTTTTGTCCCTTAGCTTCAACTCTCAAAACAATTCACTTTCAATGTCCAATATATCCAAACATTTCTGCTGTTTCCATGGGGTGGGAGAGTGAAGAAAAAAAAAAGTTCCCTTTAACAGCTTCTCCGCTGCTTTCGCTCTTCTTAGGGATACAATGTATCC
The DNA here is from genome assembly GCA_033807585.1 of Hydrophis major. Lineage (NCBI taxonomy): Eukaryota > Metazoa > Chordata > Lepidosauria > Squamata > Elapidae > Hydrophis > Hydrophis major. Next base: position 8,165,173 of record CM066338.1, read on the forward strand.
TCCAGCAATTCAAACAGCTCAGTTCCAGGCAATTTAAAGGATATTACTTGACCCGGCTCAGACATCACTTTCACTCTTCTCCTCCAGCGCAATCTTACCCGGTTGCTGGCTTCTTCGTGGCGGCCATTGCTGACCGCTGCTCCACCGCCTTGGGAAAAAGGGGTTTTTTCGGCGAAGGGGGGCATCTGCGACACCCCCACCCCCCTATCCGACTCCCCTCTCTCTTCGGCTGTCCCTACAGGGCAGCCATATCCCCCTGACCCATCTGGATCGGGGGTACCTCGACGGCTAGCACAGCAGGAATCGCGAGCTGTCGCGAATTCCTGCTGCCCCGAAGCCACGCGAAACCGGAACCCCCCCAAGTATTGTGGCATCTGAAAGGTATCGGCCTGGCCCCTCTCCAAGCCTGATAAAGGTCTGTAATTGGGAACCATCCTGAAAGACTGTTGGCCATGACTTTGTTGGAGATGAAATTCATTGTAAATCAAATAAAAGGGCTTTGTCGGAACGAGGATTCAGCTTTGGGCTGTTGGGGGAAACCTAGGTCAGAACATCTAATTCCACATTTGACCTTTCCTGCCAACCAGGATGGTTGTTCTCCAACAGATGGGCTGCAGTCCCCAAGGAACACACAGGGCGGGATGCTAGATTGGTGAGAAGAGGAGCTATTTGAGATAAGGAAGTCTTGCAAATACTTCCTGTGCATTTGGATTTATGGGATGGCTGGGAAGATGTTAGCAAGGAGCCCACTTCTTTAAACGTGGTCCTTGACTTGATTAGACACAAGGACAGTTTTTTCCCAAATGCAATCACTCTGCTAAACAACTAATTCCTATAACACTGTCAAACTATTTAGTAAGACTATTACTATTCTTCTTCTCGTCCTTCCTATTACCTATCTCTTCCAACTTATAATTATAGTCACATTGCTTGTATCTTTACAATTTATATTGTTTTTGTTCCTTATTATGATTGGATTGCTTAGAGTAACCTATGATTACCACCAAGTGTTGTATTTTGTGATTCTTGATGAATGTATTTTATTTTTTTCTTTATGTACACTGAGAGCATATGCACCAAAGACAAATTCCTTGTGTGTCCAATCACACTTGGCCAATAAAGAATTCTATTCTATCCTGTAATGATGGCTGCTGAATCCAATGGTCAAGTATTGAAGGAGTGGTTAAAGGATATTATGCGAATTCCGCCAATAGATACTCCAATATCTGAAATGATTATTTCTCGAGGTTTTTTTCCCCCTTAGATGTGGCAAAATAAAGGCTACCCTGGAGCAGATCAAGAGTTCATTTTTAATTTCCGATCACGGCCATTTAGTGCCTCCGCAAAACTCAGAAGTGAATGCTTTCTTTCGCTTCTCTCCTTGAACAATTCCCTCTGATATGAAAGCCAGCACTAAAATGATTGTCATTTTTTTTTTTGCCAGCCTGTTGATACCAGAAACTTTGCAGGTTAATTTCATGGGCGAGGTAGCATCTAACAGCATCTGCTTCAGTAGTGGAAGTCAAAAAATTTTTACTACTGGTTCTGTGGGTGTGGCTTGGTGGGCGTGGCAGGTGAAGGATACTGCAAAATTCTCAATCCCTCCCCACCCCACTAGCCTGCTTTCCAGCTCCATTCTCCTGTGCAGGGCAACCAAAGAAGATCCAGCCGATCAGCTGGGACTCAGGAGGAAGAGGAGCAGAGGTTGTGTTCAGCAGGTTCTGACCAGTTCTGGAGAACCGGTAGCGGAAATTTTGAGTAGTTCAGAGAACCAGCAAATCCCACCTCTGACTGGCTCCGCCCCCGCATCTTCTCTGCCTCCCAACACACATACATCCAGCGGACACCCTTGGCTGGTGCTGCTATTGAACCTGCCATGATTGCAACCTACATGAGACATTTTGGGGCATCTAAATAAATATATTTGTTAGGGATACAAACCCTAGCAGAACGTGCAACGGCAGTCTAGCAAACAGGCAAATTATGTGAGATAAACGTTGTTGTAGTTTACACTCAGTAAGACAGATACACTGTGCCAGTTAAATAGTTTTTATTCCAGCAAGAGTTATAGCATAGTCAAAACAGTCCATATGTCATAAACTAGTTCAGTCCATCCAGGGATTAATCAGTTGCAAAGTCCAGTGTCGAAAAATAGAGGTCAGTAAACTTACAAATAATCAGTCCAGCAATCTATCTCTTTTGCAGTCAGAGATATGAAGAAAATCAAACCCCTTTTCTTCGTTTCAGCAGAGAAAACAGCAGTTATCACCATCAATCCAACATTGTCAGCTGCTACAGTAAAAGCCAGCAAACAGTGAGCTCTCTTGCTCCCTCTTATGGTGATTTTACAACCGCACCCAAAATACATGTTTTGCAGTTAAAGTGATACTTACACTTAAACTCACTAACATAGTTTATATATTATTTTTACCCAAACTAAGTTAGGTAACCAATGTTATCCCTAACAATACTGCCAGTTATTGAAGTAGTAAATGAAGCCTGCAACCCAGATTGTAGTGCTAGGTGATCATGAAACCAACCAGCTAGTCAAAAACAACAACAACCATATTCCAAGTGTGGCATTCTGTCATTCTTCTTCTCATTTTCATTTTTTATTTTATTCTTCTTTTCATTCTATTCTTTCTTTTGCAAACTTTGTCTTTTTCCATCCTTTTCAACACTTGTATACCTTTGGTTTGAAGGTCAAAGAGAGAGAACATTCTCTTCAACCGTTCAGCTACAAAGCCTGGAATAAATATAATTAAACAAAGATTGTGCAACAAAAATCACAATGCACAAAATACAATCATGGGCAGCAAATTATCTGACAACCACATCCAGAACTCATCTGAAAGTTTCACAGCAGCAAAAAATCTTTATTAAGGGAGCACCAGCGCCTTTATAAACCGATTCAGGCTTCAAGCTCAGTATCAAAAGCATTATGTTTTAGAATTAGTCCATGTGCTCTAGGGACATCACCATGGTGTTATCAGCAACCATAATAAAGCAACCAGATCTTAGTAGAAAAAATTGAGATATTCACTAGATGATAACAAAGGTCAGGAACTTTCTGTATTTTTGTGGCCATCTAGTAGGATTTTTCTTTTCTTTCTTTCTTTCTTTCTTTCTTTCTTTCTTTCTTTCTTTCTTTCTTTCTTTCTTTCTTTCTTTCTTTCTTCCTTCCTTCCTTCCTTCCTTCCTTCCTTTCTTTCCTTCCTTCCTTCCTTCCTTCCTTCCTTCCTTCCTTCCTTCCTTCCTTCCTTCCTTCCTTCCTCCTTTCCTTCCTTTTTTTCTTCCTTCCTCCTTTCCTCCATTCCATCTTCCTTCCATCTTCCCTCCTTCCTTCCATCTTCCCTCCTTCCCCTTCCCTCCCTCCCTCCCTTCTTTCCTTCTTTCCTTCCTGTTCTCTGTGTCCTTCTCTCCTTCCCTTCTATTTATCTTAATGCTAGTACTGTATTCCCATACACTCCTGTAGAGATTTACAAGTAAACAATTTGTAATCTTAGCTTCTGATAGGGAAACTTGTACCAATCTTTGACAGGAGATTACAGCTGACTTATCCCTAAATTTGGACTGGATTCTAAATTTGTATTTTCTCAGTGACTTTCCTTTCATCTCTCTCTCTCTCTCTCTCCCTCCCTCCCTCCCTCCCTCCCTCTCTCTCTCTCTCTCTCTCTCTCTTTATCTATCATCTATCCTATCCTATCTTATCCTATCCAAAACAATTTATTACAAATTGTACTCTTAGTTCTCTTGAGGATCTTTAGCAGAAAAACTATCTCCATCTTCTCCTTAAAAAAATTATTTAGGAAATCAGATAAGGAGAAATCTGGAAGCAAAAGTACCCACATGAACTCACATATCTGAATTCATACGTATATCAACAATGCAACATCAGAGGCATTTAAATTTGCAATATAGAAAAAGAGGAAACCAGCAGGTTCCTATCTTGATATTGCTTCATATTTTGGTTTGCACTTATTTATGGATGTATGTATTGCAAGAGAATAACTTTTGGAATAGCAACTGGTAGCTTGTAGCCATGAAATAATATGCAGTTTAACTCCCTGGGCAATTTTGTGGAGTTGGCTAAAGAAACAGCACAGAAAAAAATCCATTTAAGCTTTCCAGCATCTCTACCGTTAATCCTGTTAACTGGGATATCTTTGCTTTGTTCCGATTATCATTTAATCATTTTAGTTTGCATTTCATTCTAGTTGGCTTTCTAGTGCTCCACCAGAAGATGGAGTTCTTGCAATAGATCACCAGAAAACAAACTCCAAGTAATTTGAAGCTGCAGGTGCTTGAGTCACCCAATGATTGACACAATATTCAGGGCAGACAAAATAAGCCTTCATGCTGTTTTACCTTGAGGGGATTGTTTGTATGATTCAGTCATAATCCTGGTCCATTATGACTTTTGGCTGAGATTTATGAAAAGGGGTACAATTGTCTTCTAAATTCCACTTCACACATTTGCCCTTTTCCCCCCCACCCCATACTATCTTTCAACAAAGCTTTCTATGTAATTTATATTAAAAAAATAAAAACAGTTCCTTAACATTTATCACCTGAAGGTTAGGAGAATGAAGTCCAAATGTTGTCAAGGGTCTCACACATCTCTTTGGCTTCTTGGACAGAATATCAAGACAGGTTTGTTGGCTGGGTCAACCTGCCATTACAAAACTGATGTCAATTGGAGAGTCACACCACTACTATAAGTGTCTTTTAGGTATGATGTATATGCCTGAGTGCCAAGAGCTTGTGTTTCAACAAAGCTTTTCTTCTCCCCTCTGAATTTGATTATGGCCTTTGCAAAGGAACATTGGGCTTTCTCAAAAACCCGCTAAAATCTTGCATAAAACCACTTCACAGGGCTTCAGTGAAAAAGCGAATCAGTGTATATTTGTTGGGGCGATGGGGAAATGGTCAAGTGGATACTCCTGGTAGAAGACCAACTTTCAAAAGACTCGGTAAGAAGATATAAACTGTGGAGAGTGGAGTGGAGTGGAGTAGAGCAGAGTAGAGTAGAAGTAGAATAGAATAGGACAGGATAGAATATGAATTAAGGATCGAATTTAACAGAATAGAATAGGAAATAAGAGTAGAGTAGAGTATAAGGAATGAATAGAATAGAATAGAATAGAATAGAATAGAGTAGAGTAGAATAGAATAGAATAGAATAGAATAGAATAGAATAGAATAGAATAGAATAGAATGGGAGAAGATTGGACACACAAGGAACTTGTGATAATGGTGAATATTTTTAGCTCGGGTATAGGATGTTCATTCTCCAAGCTTGTGGGTTGGTTTCCAAATGTTTCATTACCAGGCTGGGTAACATCTTCATGGAATTTGAAGGATGTCAGCATCAGTATTCTTCTATTCATAAGGATTACAGGTGGTCAGTAGATCTTGTGATGGAAGGTCTTGTGATGGGCCTTATGATGGGTCAGGTGTGGGTGTGTCAAATGAGGGTCTTGTGGGGTGGTGTCTTGTAATGGGTCAGATGTGGGTCACCAGTGAGAGTCTTGTGATGGGGAGGTTATATCAGGTGAGGGTCATTGGGAGTTGAAGGGCTGGTTGTGGGGATGAGGGTGTTGTGATGTCACCTAGCCTGGTAACAAAACGTTCGGAAACCAACTCTCAAGCTTGGAGAACAAACGTCCATCCTCACACAAGAAATTTATCTCCAGTGCATAAGCTCTTAGTGTACCTACAAACAACCAAGTGATATAATCATCAGATACCAATAGGACGAGGTAATAGGAAAGATGAGAAGGATAATATCAATACAGCCCCTACTACATGGATAAATATATTTACGCATAAGACACTGTGTCCTAGAACTGAACGTGAGAGAAAACAGTTATTTGTCTTGCTTCACACACACACACACACACACACACACACCTACACAAAGTTCTTGTGTAGTTGATGCTCTTTTCCATTGGGGTTTATTGGCTCTGTATTTTTTGGCTCTGCAAAACTTCTCTCATTTCACTGCGAAATTGTTTTTGCGCTCTTGGAAAATAATCTATATTTCATCCACGATGCTTATTCGTCCATCTACTTTCTGTATTCTCCTTGGGGAACACTGCTTACCTCCGCTGATAAAACAACATTTCTTTTCTTTCTTGTTTTTATGACAGTGCTTGTTTTCTATGAGCAAATCAAAATGAGTGCAGAGAAAAGCAACCAAGAGGATGAAGTGGCTAGAGATTAATTTGAAAGATTGAGGGAAGTAAGAATGTCTCGTCTAACTGAGAGAAGGGCTAAGGGCGACATGATAGCAGTCTTCCAGTCCTTGAGGGTCAGGAAAAGGGAAGAAGGGATCGATCATGTTCTCCAGAGCATCTGAGGGCAGGACAAGAAGTAACGGGTGGAAGATCATTAAAGAGAGATCCAACCTAGAAATAAGAAGAAACTTCCTTAAAGTGAGAACAATTGATCAAGTGGAACTCAGCTTGCCTCCAGAAGCAGGAGGTTTTCAAGAAAAGTTTGGACAATCATTTGATATAGGGTTCTTCTGCTTGAGAAGGAGGTTGGACTAGAAGACCTCCAAGGTCTCTTCCGATTGTGTTACTCTGTATTCTGTAAAAGTATTCTTTATTCTGTAAAGGAAATCTGTCACGGAGACCATATATGAGCTTGTCTGTTTACATCCTGCTTTTATTACTTTTTAATAAATAATTCAAGGTAGTGGGCATACTTAATGCACCTTCCCACACAACAATATTCCTGCAAGGTGAGCCAACTTTTATATCTAACATGGGACTAGAACCCACCATCTCTTGGTGATTGGCCCAAAGCCACCCAGCCCACTGCACACACAATAATAATAACAGCAGCAAGATCTTTTCCCAGCCTTAACCAGAGGTTTTGCAAAGATAACATAGATTCCCTCTTCCAAGGTTCCTTTATCTGTAAAGACAATAAATGTGAGGCACATGTTAGCTTTAAGAATGATCCTGGCTTACTGTCATTCACATTGTTTTAGTGCATAGGTTCATTTTGAAAGAATTCATGAATCATGTGCAGGGAAAATGGCACAAATCTTTCATTTCCCAAATAGGAGAGGAATTTGACACATTAAGAACCCAGTTTGCCCGTGGCTCTTTTCCCAGTCTTATCAAACATTGTTTAGCGAAACCTGACAAGCGATGTTTGAAGTCCACAGCAACCGCAAAAAGCAGCCTGGGTTTTGCAGCCTGACTGCGGGTTCAGGGGACGTGGCAACAACAGATTTGCCACTGATTTGAACCTGAATATTCAGTGCTTCCCTCTCCTGCTGCTGTTCCATTTGGCATCTTTCTTTTGAGGTTGGCAGTTCAAACCTTTCTGTGCCAGCAGCGACTTTGGAAGAAGATCTAACATCTGCTGTAATCTCATTTAAAAAAAAAATAGGCGGTTCCATTTGTACCCCTGGTAACTAGTCTCCTAAGATTTAAAGTTGTTATTAAGCTCTGAGCATAGGGAGGTGTCTGAAAAGATCAAGATGACAATCACAGACACGCAACTGAAGCCCCCCTTTCTTTTCTCCTATGGTTTGATTGTTGTTGTGGTTCAGTTGCTGAGTTGTGTGTCTGACTCTTTGCAACCTCTTGGACCATACCACATCAGCCTCCCTTCCAGAGGTAGGACTCAAAAATCCCAGCAACCGGTTCGCTGCCCGGTTGCTGGGTGGGCGTGGCTATGATAGGCGGGACCTACCAGAACATCCTTTTTCTGGCTTCTGGTGGGCCTCCAGAGGCTGGGGGAGTCCATTTTCACCCTCCCAAAGGCCAGAGGCCACCTTCAGACCTCTGGGAGGGAGAAAACAGCCTCCCCTGCACTCTGGAGGCCTTCCGGAAGCTAGAAACAGGCCCGTTTCTGGACTTCCAGAAGGCCCATTTTCCCCCCTTCCCAGAGCCTCCACGCGGACCCTGCACTTGCCTCTATTGAAAATGGGCTGCGTGGAAACCCCGGGGAGGGGAGGAAGGATCAGGTCCTGCCAGTCAGTTGAAATACCAGTTTGGCAAACCAGCTGTAACTTTAACATCCGGTTCACCTGTACCGGTCCAAACCTTTAGAATCCCATCCCTGCTCCCTCCCCACTCATTCTCCACTGTCTCCCAGAGTGCGCTCAAATTCACATTTGTTGCGTCAATGACACTATCTAACCATCTCATCCTCAGCCGTCCCCTTCTCCTTCCATCTTTCCCAACATCAGGGGCTTCTCCAAGGAGTCCCCTCTACTCATTAGGTGCCCAAAGTATTTGAGCTTCAGCTTCAGGTTGTGTTTCTCCGAAGAACAGTGAGGGTTGATTTCCTTTAAGATTCATTGATTTGACCTCCTTGCATTCCAAGACCTTTGAATAAATCTGCTAAGGAGGCTCTGGGAGAACCCAGCTTGTTTGAGGGTGAGCAAAGCAATTCCCCCTTTTCCAAGAGATCAGTGACTTTGGCCCAATTTTATCAATGTACAGAGGTGCTAACAGACACAGAGACTAGTTGGCCAATTTATGTTTCTCAACCAGGTCTGCTGTTGTCGTTCAGTCACTACATGGAATAACAGACTTGGAAGGGACCTTGGAGGTCATCTAGTCCAACCCCCTGCTTGAGCAGGAGAGTCTATTCCAAATATTAGCCTCTAGCTAGGATTGAACTCACAGTCTCCTGATTGTGAGGTGAGAGCGCCACCTCTAGGCCACCGCACTGGATAAGCATACCCGACTCTTTGCAACCTCATAGACTACAACATTTGAGCCCCTCCCTTCCCCCCCCCCCATGTTCCTCCTGGAATTTGCACAAATTCACATCCATTGCATTGAGGACACCATCTAACCATCTCCTCCTCTGCCATCCTCTTCTTCTTTCGCCTTCCATCTTTCCCAACATCAGGGTCTCTTCCAAGGAGTCCTCTTTTCTCATTTGGTAGCCAAAGTATTTCAGCTTCAGCTTCTGGATCTCTCCTTCCAAAGAACAGTCAGGGTTGATTTCCTCTAGGATTGACCGCTTTGACCTCCTTGTAGTCCGAGGGACCTTCAAGTGTCTTCTCCAGCACCACAGATCAAAAGCATCAATTCTTCAGTGCTTAGCCTTCCTTATGGTCCAACTCTCACAGCCATACATGCCTATTGGGAAAACCACAGCTTTGACTGTGCAGATCTTTGTCAGCAAGGTGATGTCTCTGCTTCAAACAATTTTATTCTATTCAAAAGATTCAAATCCACAACCCAAAAGAATAAAAACTGAGTCAAGACAAAACAGAACTAAACACAAACATGAATTAAAACAAAAACAAAAGGCAAAAACATATATTCTCTCCCTTAGGTCAACACTGACAAATCTATTTTCCCAACTATCCCAACTTTTGTCAAGACGTGCATCAATTTTCTATAAGAAATAAATGGAAAAACAAAAAAAGGACAGTGTATTGAGACATGCATCAATTTAGAAAGACTAAGGAACACTCCAATGTTTTTGCAAGTAAGTAAGAGTCCATAAATACTTGCTTTTTTTTCTTTTTGACGGCTTGTTTCTGCTGTTCCAACTGACCAACTCCATTCCAAAGAACTCCAAGACAATCAGTTCCTCAAAGTGCCATTTTATTAGAGTTGTCATATTGGCACACCTGGGAAAACCAGAATCCCCCTTCCAAGGCTGACACTTCCTTTGTTATTATTCCTTTTCAATGGAATTCAGAGATTGGAGGGAAAAAAACCCTTTGTAAAAAAAAGTGGTCTCCAGCAGCAGAAAATCCGCCTATCCTTGTTTGAATATTGCAAAACCAGGTCTATACACATATTAGTACGTACATTAAAGAGTACAGTTTATATTTTCTTCATGGAAAAACATTCAAATTGGATTGAGATAAAACATGTTGAAATTGACATGTTGGCTTAATCTTTGGCCTCTGCTTCTTATTAAACAATCCTGTATATAGTCTGCAGAAGAGGGGCAAAAAATCCTGGATGAAAATAGAAATTCTGGCATAACAAAGCTGGGAAGAGCAGTTTCCTTCTATATTTGCTATCCTGTTTTAGAACAAAACCAAAACCACTGAATTTGTTTTCTCTTAAATCAATTACAACATGATTATGTTCTGACCCAAACCTTGTTCCAAAGAAACAAACACAAAACAGAGGTTGTTAGATTGGGCCTTCTGTTGACGACGTCAACCGGTGAGTATTGCTGATTTATTTTGGATTGGGGGTGTTTGGGTTGTGTTTGGGAATTTTCTTCTTCTCTTTGCGTGCTTGGGGTTCCAACCCCCCTGGTTTCTTTATTATTAATGTTTATTTGTGGTGTTTGTGTGCTGCCTGCGTTGTCGGTGGTTGTTCTTGACTTAAGTTGGTCGATATGTCGCTTCCAGCTTCTCCTGTCATTTGTTTGTAGTCGGTACGATCGGGGACCCATTACTTGGGTTATTTTTGCCGGTACCCAGAGCGGGTCTCCTGTGAAGTTTTTTGCATAGACTGCGTCTCCTGGAGCAAATATTTGGTATTTGCTCGATGAGTCTGGGGGTTTCTCGGAGTTATATGAGGGGTGCAGTCTGTCTAGCTGGGACCGTAATTTTCTGCCCATCAGTCGTTCTGCTGGACTTTTAGTTGTCATTGTATTGGGCATTATGTGTTGTATTAGTAGCATTTTATTTATTTTGTCGTGTATGTCCCTGGTTTCAATTTTTTCTATTGCATTTTTTGTATAATGAACCATTCGTTCTGCCTGCCCGTTCACCACCAGATGAGCGGGCACTGTCAACGCATGTCGTATGCCCCGTTCAGCCAGGAATTTTTCAAATGCTAGTGCGGTAAATTGTGGTCCGTTGTCTGACACTAGCATGTCTGGCAGTCCATGGGTGGAGAATAGTTTGGTTAGTTCTTTGATGACGGCCTCCATGTTGGTGGACTTCATGATGCTAACCTCCAGCCAGTTGGAGTAAGCTTCGACTGTAATTAGGAATGTGTGTCCTTTTGTGGGTCCGGCGAAGTCTATGTGGACCCTGGACCATGGCCTTCTGTGAGTCTCCCATTCTAGAATTTGTGCGGGGGGAGGGTTTGGTCTGGCTTCCTGGCATTTTTTGCATGAGGCCACCCAAGTTTCAATCTGCTTGTACATCTCAGGCCACCATGCATAACTCCTGGCCAGGGCTTTCATCTTGACTATGCCCGGGTGCCTCTCATGCAACATAGCCAGTACCCTTTTTTGTAGTGTTTCAGGGTTATCACCCTATCCCCCCAAAGTATGCACCCTTTCTGTGTGAACAGTTCGGTTTGCCGGTTCCGGAAGGCTTTAAACTGCTCACCGCCGACGGTTTCCGGCCACCCTTTCTCCACCCAATTCAAGACTCATGGCAGCCGTTTGTCTTTATTAGTCTCTTTGGCAATGTCTGACGTGGTCAGGGGTGGGTTGGGTAATGTCTCTATATGCAACGCCAAGGTTGTGGGTGCTGGGTCGTCTTCCAGGTTGGGCAGGGGGGAGCGGCTCAGTGCGTTTGCATGCATGATGTTTTTTCTGGGTCGGTGCGTCAGCTGGTAGCTGTAGGCGGCAAGGAACTCGGACCACCTTGTCATCCTAGGTGACAAAATGTTTGGGGTGGCCTTGTTCCCTGCCAGTATCCCTAGTAGCGGTTTATGGTCAGTTATAATTGAAAAGGTCCTACAATATAGGTATTCGTGGAACCGCTTCATGCTGGTGATTATTGCTAGTGCCTCCTTGTCCAGCTGCCTGTAATTCCTTTCGGGCTTAGACAATGTCCTTGAGAAAAAGGCGATTGGCGCTTCTCTCCCATCTGGCAGAGTGTGGCTTAGGATGGCTCCCACACCAAAGGGTGATGCATCACAGGTCATGGTCAACGGTAGGGTTTTACTGTATTGCATTAGGACTGCATCTGATGATAGTAGGTCCTTTATTTTTTGGAAGGCGTTTTCCTCTTGCTTATCCCAGGACCAGGTGGCTGTTTTGTCCAGCAGCCTATGTAGGGGTTCCGCCGTGGTCGCCTTCTGGGGTAGGAAAACATTGTAAAAATTAATAAGTCCAAGAAAAGCCTGTAGTTCCATTTTATTCCGGGGTCTAGGGGCTACTTTGATGCCCTTACTTTTTTCTCTGTGGGGTGTATTCCATTTTTGTCTGGTAGGTACCCCAGGAAGTCTACTTTCTATGTGCAAAGTTGACATTTTTCTTTTTTAACCTTTAGCCCGGTTTTTTTAAATTTTTGTAGGACCTCCCTTAGCCAGCTTTCCAATTGTTTTTTATTTTTAGTGGATACTAATGCATCATCGAAATAGGGCACCACCCCTTTTATTCCTTGTAATAGTCTTTCCATCAGACTCTGGAATACCCCTGGTGCCAAGCTGACTCTGAATTGGAGTCTCTTGCATAGGAAAGCCCCCCGGTGGGTCACGATGGTTTGCGCCTCAGCAGTCTCAATATTGACTGGCAGCTGCTGGTATGTCTGTGCCAGATCGAGTTTCGCAAAGACTCCCCCACCCCAGTGAGTGTAGGAGGTGCTGTACCACCAGGACGGGGTAGGCACTTGGCTGCAGCGCATGGTTGAGGGTGGCCTTGTAGTCACCACAGATCCTCACAGACCCGTCCAGCTTGATTGGGGTGACTATTGGGGTTTCCCACTGGGTGTGGTCTATCAGCTCTAGGATCCCTTGTGCGATGAGCTTGTCTAGTTGCTCATCAATTTTGGGTTTGAGTGAGAAGGGCACTCGCTGTGGCTTAAGACAGATCGGAGCAATGTTCAGATTCAGGTTGAAAATTACTGGGGACCCCTGGTACTTGCCTAGGTCGCCATTGAAGACCTCCTGGAAATCCCTCACGAGCATCTCCTCCCAGTCTGCGTCGGCGATGTGGTTGATGCCAGTCACCCCGATCCCCAATAGCATGAACCACTCCAGTCCCAGCAGGCTCGGGCGGTCTTTGTCCACAATGGTGAGCGGAAGCACCACTGTATGCCCCTTGAATGCCACTTTAAAATGTCCAATTCCGGCCACGGGAATGCGGTTTCCCTGATAATCTTTCAGGATCAGCTTCTGGCTCTCCAATTCGCGTCTGTGGATGGTGAGCACCAGACGCTTGATGGTACGCCAGGAGACCATGGAGAGGTAGGATCCAGAATCTACCTCCATCCCGCATGGTTGGCCCTCGATGCTCACCTCCACGGTCATCTTCTGGGCATCGATTGTGTTTGAGTGCCCGATGATGACCGTCTGGGGGGTCTCCTTTTTGCGCCAAGTTTCGTTGAACCGCTTGTTCCTTCCGTTTCGGCTCCACCTGCTCTGTATGGCAGTCTCTGGTTCTGGGGGGGGGTGCCATCTCGTCACCGGGGGCTGTGGTTCCTTTTGTTCCGGCATACTTTGATGATGTGTCCCCGTTTGTCACAGTGCTGGCAAATGGCATCTAGGAACCGGCACTCCGAATGGGGATGGTCGCTTCTGCACCCGGCACACTGGAACCCCAACTTATGGAGACATCTTTTCGTGCCATCAGTCGGCTCTGGAGGATGGGGTCCCGTAGTCCGAGGGCCATGCGGTTGCGCAGAGCCTCGTCCATGTCGGTGAACCCGCACATCCCCCCGAGGCCTCTGAGGGTGGCCATGAAATCGCTGATGCTTTCGCCCTCCTTCTGATCCCTCCAGTAGAATTCATGCCGGCGGATGAGGTTGGGTACGCCGGGGGCGTAGTGGTTCCGTAGCAGCTGATCTAGGTCGGTCCATTTAATCTCCTTCACATCTCGGGGTTTGGCGAGTGCTTTGGCCATTTTGAACACTGCGGGCCCGCAGTGTGTCAGGAACACGGCCCTTTTCTTCTGGCCGTTGGCATCTTTCAAGTTGCTGCTCTCGAGGAACATGAGGAATCAATCAATGTATGATTCCCAGTCCTCGGCTCTTGGTCGAAGGGTGCAGGTGGCGAGTTGCTGCCGGTGATCTTGTCGGAAGTTCAGCGTTGGTTCAACACGTGCTCTGTTGGCCTCTTTGTCTCACGATCCCACCTTCATCACCAGTGTTAGATCGGATACAAAAGAGACGCGAGACCAGTGTACTTCAAGCTCTTTATTTTATGTTAAAATCTGTACAAGATCTTGGAGCCGCGGCAGCCCTTCATTTAGGGATTGCTCGCGGCTCACCAGCCAACAACAGGTCTTTGAATCTCCCGCGATCGGCTTGGCCAATGGCGGTTGATTCTTAACGGACCAATCACGGCCGTCTAGTAGACCAATCGAAATGCAGTTTGTGTGGACCAATCAGAAGTTAGCTTTTGGAGTATATTAATACAGAACAGAGGTAACAGCAAACCTTTTAATGATTCTTTATGAATTCCATTCCTTCACAGTTAAAAGGCTGTTTCAAACTAATTGTCACTGATAAGAACAATCTTTGCCAAGATGGTGCAAGGCTGCCAAGAACACTAGATAAAGTTACTAAGAAATATTTCAAACACAAAGAGTCTCCAAACACCAACCAAGATATTCCGAACGTCCACCAAGCCTGAGTGCAAAAACTTCTTTGCTTCCTGCAAAGAACTCTGGTTTCTCAGCTGGCTTTTATCTCTTAAGGGAGGGGCCATCACCTTGCAGCCTTACTCCCGAGTTGCCCGTGCTGCTGCAGCTACTCTTTCCTTCGAGCAGCCCTGCGCACATGTGCACTGGGCACAGGCTCCTCAGGGTCCTCTTCCTCACTGCTGCCAGCCTCCACAATCTCTGAAGGCAGCACTCCACTCCCTGATGGTCCTGACCCCATCCCTGCATCACACGCAGGCCCCTTCATCTGAATCCTTGCTCACCGAGACCTCAGCTGTCTGCACCTGCTGCTGGCAAACCACAACAGCTTACTACATTGATACTGAGAGCTGAATAATGGAAATAGGTTCCCAAAGCTCTTAATATTAACAAAATATTTCCTCTGCATTGGAAAGGCAAATATAATGCTTTACATTATAATTCATATATCCAGTGGATTGGAGAATTAATGTTATTTATGCCCTGCAAATGAGTTGTTTGTAGGCCAAGACTATATATGGACATTGAAGAACGGTAATGTTTTATTGAAACAGTTACATTAAACATTCAGGCATATACACTTATATATGTGTAAGAACCTCCATGTACTGTATACGATTTATTTTCTTATAATTGCACCTCTCTTTTTCTTGTTTTTGTTTTTCTTCATTCTCTCTCTGTCTCTCTCATCTCTCTATCAAAACAAAGAAACGATTAATGCAAATAGATGACACACCAGCCTACTTACTACCCCTCTCCACCTCTCTCTCCATCTCTTTAACTCTCTATAAGAGCCATGGTGGTGCAGTGGTTAGAATACAGTATTGCAGACTAACTCTGCCCACTGCCATGAGTTTGATCCTGATGGGGATCAAGGTTGATTCAGCCTTCCATTCTTCCCAGGTCAGTAAAGTGGGGAAAATATACCGACATTGTAAATCTCTTAGAGAGGGCTGTAAAACATTGTGAAGTGGTTTATAAATCTAAGTGCTATTACTATGGCTCCCTCTCTATAAATTATCAATAAAAATAAACAAAATATTAATGCAACTAGACAAGAGGCAGATACATTCTGTCTGTCTATCTGTCTGTCTGTCTTTCTCCATCCATCCATCCATCCATCCATCCATCCATCTCCAAAGCTTTATTTTGGAGAAAAGTCCACAAGTCTGTATTTGGACGCTTAAGCCATCTTAGACCAGCTAACAACTGGCCAGTCATTCGTGTTTTGACCCATTAAGTTTTTTGAAGTGATTTTATTTTATTTTTTTTAGAAAATAATTTAAAGCAAAAATCAATGTCCACATTTTCCCACTTAAAGGCCTCCTGTGATGGGAAACCATTATCTCTTTGGCTCTGTTCTTTATGAGTTGGGGGCAGTGACATTTTGCTGTGCGGGATGGAAAATGTACTTCAGAGGGCAGACATTACATGCATTTAAATTGCCACTTTTTGTTCTGGAGTTCACAGAACTATCAATCAGTTTCCCCTCTTGGTACAGTTGATGAGAAAAAAATAACAATTTACACCAGGACTTGATTTCTCCCCTGGTCATCATTTTTTTCTTTTGTTGTTGTTGTTTTAAGCTTTGTACACTATACAAATCCAGCCTCAAAGTTTTTACCTGATTTGGTTGAATATATTGTTCAAGTTTTGTTTTCTTCTCTTTTCCACTGTGCTTAAAAATATAAGTATATCCAGGCTTGCTTTATGTAACACACGTATCCATAATTAGCTCCAAACTCATGCTTTGCTTCGAAACTATGTGGTTGCACTTAGTTTTTGGGGAGGAAAATAAGAAAAAAATATTCTGCCTCTGCCTACCAGCATCCATCGGTGTTCATCTGGCTAGCGTCCTGTCAGTGTGTGAGACAGTTGAGGAATGTTTGGACACTGAAACAGTATTTGCTGTGTGAGCAAGAAGGAGACAGCAAGGAGCCTGGGTGTGGCTTAGCTCAACTGTTCTGTACTAAAGCTGCTTGGTGCTGTGAAACTGAAACTGAAATTCCTCTCCTCTGGTTGTGTTTTGCATTTGGAAGAGATTTATTTTCATGTGGGGAGGGGGTGGAGCTCCTTAGCATCAGAGAATGTTAATAACAATATATGAAGTACTAATGCTCTGATGGTCATTTCAAAAAATCCTTTCTTAGTGAACACCTAGAAGCCAATACATGCCAAATTTCAAGTTTGTAGGCTCTGGAGATTTTGTGATGATGCGTGAATAGTATATATATATATATACTTTGTTCGGGTATTTTCCCACGTCATTATAGTTGTGCTTTTAAAGTTGTAGCAATGTTTCAGCAGAATCTCATCTGCCATCATCATTGTGTTTGTCTGTGAGTCAGACTTTCACAGCCTTTTCTGTTTTAAATTTGGTGCTAGCCTACTGCTGTGCCAGAATGGTTTTTTCTTCATCCTGATTGGTTGGCAGTCTTGGTCTGTGTTTATTGGTCTTGGAGTTTGCTGTGTTCTGCTTGATTGGTGCTTCTAATATCTTCTGTCTGTTTTGTAGCTTTTTTGGTCTTGATTGGCTGGCAACATTGTGTTTCCTGTATTGGAGGCTTTTAGTGCAGCTTGGCTCCAAGTAAATGGATGGCTATCATTTATTAGGAAGCTAGGTTTCATCTGGGTGCCTGGTTGGGGTTTGAATCCCTAGCACTGCATAACGGAGTGAGCTCCCATTACTTGTCCCAGCTTCTGCTGATCTAGCAGTATGAAGGCATGTAAAAAAATGCAAGTAGAAAAATAGGGACCCCTTTGGTGGGAAGGGAACAGTGTTCCGTGTGCCTTCAAAGGCATTTAGTCCTACTGGCCACATGACCCCAGAGATGTCTTCCGACAGCGCTGGCTTTTTGACTTTAAAACAGAGGTGAGCACTGCCTCCTAGAGCTGGAAATGACTAGTGGTGCAAGGGGAAACTTTACTTTTTATAGTTAAAAATACAAATAGTCTAGAAACCCAATCTTTCAGCTGCTCTTTTAAGAATTGCAATCCTCTGCCTTCTCTTCCCACACAGTAGTTTGAGGGTCATCGTGGGTCCTTCTTTGTTGCTCCCATTCAAATCTGGGGAGTGTGCTGCCCAAAAACCGGCTTTGGCAGCAAAATCAGGTGTTTGCCAGCAGGGAGAAAAAAACCAACAACAACCTGGCCACTCAGTGAGCCCTTTTCTGGGATTTAATGAAATGCGAAAGAATAAAGGAGGGAGGTTTAGAATCGCAAATTTTGGTCACAAATTGGATTCTCTCATAAGCCTTTTACAGTTTATACACACACAAAAAAAATCCATAAAATTATATTTATGTTCCATCTTTCCTGTAGGATTACACTTATCCTTTTTTTCCTTAGTAAGGAATGCTAAATTGTAATGACTGATCTGAAGTTACGCTCTGAGTTCACAGTTGGATGAGGGCTTGAATTCTATCTTTCTCATCCTAGATTGACCCTTTGAACTTGGAACCACTTTTCTTCTTATGTTTTTTTTTTTTTTTAACAAAAATGAACAGTCAATAGACATCCAACTCTTGTATAAAGGCATATATTTTGTACTAAGCATAGTGCACAAAATTCTTGGCTACAATGTCTTGCCTGTCAATGAGTTCTTTAGCTTCAACCACAATAATACACGGGCAAACCATCGATACAAACTCAAGATAAACTGGTTCAAACTCGATTGCAGAAAATACGACTTCAGCAACAGAGGGGTCAATCCCTGGAATGCACTACCTGACTTGGTTGTTACAGGCTCAACCCCTCACAGCTTCAACCTCAAACTGTCTCCTGTGGACCTCATCCCGTTCTTAAGAGGTCCTCAAAGGGGACATGCATAAGTGCACCAGCGTGCCTACCGTCCCTGTCTTACTATCCCTGTTCTGGCCTTTACAACCACTAGCTGATTATAAGGCAGACAGATTAAATTCTACAAAGGCATCCATACAAAGTGTCTTTATTGATTCATCAGGCATCCTCAAATATAACTCACGGTTACATCGAGCTTCATCTCAGTGTCCAATTCTCTGCATAGTTGACTTTATGGTGTAAAAGGATCATTCTCTTTTCATTCTCATAATGATGGAGCAATGCATGGTGCTGGGGTTCAGGCAAGAGTGAAGAAACCTCCCCCAACCCACCAAGTGGGTGACCAATCATTGACCAATCAGTATTACAGATGTGACCACATGACATTGACTACATTTCCCATGATACCTTAACTACATTTACCATGATGCATTCCCTTAAGGGGACAGCTCCCAATTCCTAACTAACTATAAACTGCCTGGACAGCACAGTCCCCATTTATTTGTATTTACTTCCTTTGTTCATGTTTATGTTAATACTTATACTTGTCATCTTGTACATGTTTGACAGAAAAATAAAATAAAGGTGTTCTTGAGTTGAACTTGACTCAAGGTTATAGTCCCTGGGGTTTTCTAATGGTCTTCCACCCAATCAAAAAATCGGATATATTCTCAGCTTTGAAGTTATATGAAGACACCCTCCAATTATTCATTATCCTTTATTCAGCAAGTAAGAATGAAAAACAAGCAGGAGAGCACTGGATGAGCTCTAAACTTTTCTTAATATGAAGGAGAAGTCAAGCCATGTCATTGAACTCCTACAAATAACAATGGTCTTCTGCATTGCCATCACATGGTCTTCCAGAAAGCTAACAAAAGTTGGTGTTAACCACACTCCAGAGGGAATGATGTTCCAGAGTGAGGGAGCCACAGCAGAATAGGCACGCTGCCTGGGTCCCACCTGATGGATGGACAACTATCTTAATGGCCGGTCATCTATCTGATCCCAATCAGATGCATGAGAAGGAGCACCTGTCTCTGAGGAATATGTGAAATAGTAAGCAGGAAAGGATTAACCTCCTTCCGAATTAGCCAAGAAAAACAATGGTTTATAAATGGAAGAAAGTTAGTGTGAAGCCCATTACAGCTGCTGACAATAAAAAGCAGATTTATTTAACCTCCTTACTGAAAGAAATGAGGAATTAACTTACAGCAATCTTGGCAATTGGGCATGTTTGTTTTAGCACTTAATTTACCTCTTAATTCCTTGGGGGAATTTTCTTAATCCTTTTTCTAATCACCCATTGATCTTTTAGGGAAGTGGCTACCCATTTTGCTAATAAAGAAACAATATGTAGGCTTTCTTGCTTTGTAATAGTTTGCAGGCGGCTACATTTTTTTTCTTAGGTTCCAAGGAGCCCATTAAAGGCAGGGGCTGAATATTTCCTCAGAGACTTGCTCTTTGTAACAGGTATATGTGAGAATAATATGATATATCATCAGTATTTCACATTCACTTCTTCAATCTTTCAAACCTTACCTGTGTATGCTCTTTCTTGTGTTTAGCCAGGTAACTAAAAGGCACAGGAAGACCTCTGAAACAGTCTTCAACTTTGATGGAGTGAAGAAATCTTCAGATTAAGGAATAATAATAATAATAATAATAATAATAACAACAACAACAACAACAACAACAACAACAACAACAACAATAATAATAATAATAATAATAATAATAATAATAATAATAATAATAATAATAATAATAATAATACTGGATTACCCCAGTGTCCGTGGAGACCTTGGTGCTCTCTGAGCTTGGTTGTTCTCTTGCAGACATTTCATTACTTGACTAGGTAATATCATTAGTGCTAGAAGACCGTAGGATTGCTGTCTGTTTACATACAAGTGGATTACCCTATCGATGTTGGTGGGAATGATTTTGGTGATTAGGCTGTGGTTTACTGCTTGTTTGTTGCCTAAGTTGGTAGTTTCTTGATTGGCATGTTCTTTACAGCTTGGTTGTTGGTCAAGTGTTAATCTTGGTGTTAATCAATGGTAATTATCTGGGTGTTAATTGCTGGTGATGAAGTATTTTGGTTTTTTGTTTCTTTTTGCTCTTTTTGGTTATCTCTTTTGAATGGTATGTAGATGTTGTTCATCTCTATGTGCTTGTTGATGGCTGATTTGTCTGAATGCCCTGCTTCCAGGAATTCTCTAGTATTTTTGGACTTAGCTGGATCATCCTTGTCTAGGATGATCCAGTGCCCCTAAGATGTCTCAGTGCCATGACTATTCATCAAAGTCTGGTCATTGTCGATCTGATCAAGATATGCTTTTCCACAAATGTACTTTGCCCGTAGGATGTACAAGAATTTTATCGAGAAAAACATGTTCAGGACTTCACTATCTCTTCATAATTTGGAACATCTTGTTCATGCATACTTTGCCAGTTTCTAAGCTTACGTAACCCTTTAACCCTTTATTTTATCATAGTTAGCTTATTGTACAATCCAAGCTCATGAATTGTTAATGCATTATCAACACTAGGATTGATATCAAATTTTCTCAGTTTTCAGCCCCTTTTCCTATAGTTCACCCCTGGTAAGACAGAAAGAGAATTCAGGAGGTTCAGCCCATTCTTTTTTCAAGGGAGATGAGTTTCTAAGAAATCCAGATCCCTAACATGCTATAAAACTATCTGCAGTTTGAGAGTCATCTTTATTTCCAGAGAATTCCAAGTAATGTTTCTCAAAACTAAAAATGGACAGTAACTGCCCTCCCCAGAGGAGGCAGGGGGGCTGAAAAGTAAGCAAGAGTGTAACAGTAAATATTCTAAGAGGCGAGTAGAAAGGGTCCCAAAGATGCGTTATTTTTTTTCCAAAAGGCAACTAGTCTTTCTTTGTTTTTCCTTGAAGATGTTTCATTTCTGATCCAAGAAGCTTCTTTGCTCAGAACTGAGGAAGCTTCTTGGATTGGAAGCAAAACATCTTCAAGGGAAAGCAAACAAAAAAAGTCCAGTTGCCTTTTGGAAAAATATATTTTGGACAACCATGACCTGGAAGTCTGAGCTGAGTAGAAGGAGTGTAAATAACTCCTGCTATTTATCGCTGATACATTGTCCTTTAGAAATTGCCTACAGCACAGAGGTGGCATTCAGCTGATTCTGACCAGATCTGCAGAACCGATAGCGGAAATTCTGAGTAGTTCAGAGAACCTGTAAATACCACCTTTGACTGGCCCCACCCCTATCTATTCTCTGCCTCCTGAGTCCCAGCTGATTGGCTGGCTTTTCTTTGGTTGCCCTGCACAGGAGAACAGAGCTGGAAAGCAGGTTAGTGGGATGGTGAGGGAATGGGGATTTTGCAGTATATCCTTCCTCTGCCACGCCCTCCAAGCCACGCCCACAGAACCATTAGTAAAAAAAATTGAATCCCACCACTGCATATGACCAACGGTACCCATAGTGACATGTTCAAAATCCACCACTTGGCAACTGATTCATATTTATGTGGTGTCCTGGGATCAAGTGATCCCATTTTTTGACCTTCCTCTAGCAAGATCAGCGGGGAAGCATAACAACAGGGCTGCTAATTTAACAACTACAGTGATTGACTTAACAACTGTGGAAAGTAAGGTCATAAAACGGAGCAAAATTCACTGGACAACTATCTCGCTTTGCAAACAGAAATGTTGGGCTCAGTTTGTGGCCGTAGGTCAAGGACTCCACGTAATTCTAGTTTTATTCTTGTTTTGTTTGAGTTAGTTCCAAAATTGCATGAATAAATGAGAAGGGAAGAATAAGACAGATAACTTGCCAGGGTGTGGGAGTCCTACCTATATGCATTAATGTTTAAAGAAATGTAGGCGAACAATAAGCATGGTGTGTCTCTCCACAGAACCTCCTGTGCAATTTCATTGAAGGCATGGGTATAAAACGAAGACTTTGCTCGTAGGCTGCCTTAGATAGCAGAAGATGGCCAGATATAAAGGTAACTATAATCTCATTGTCCACTGAATTACCTCCTTTAGAAAAGCAGAATTCAATTCTGCAGTTCTTTTTAAAAAAATAAAACAATCAGAAAAGAAATCCTTAACAGAAGAGGAAAAGGCCTAGGTAGAAAATCTAAACAAAATATTTATCCATTATTACCTTTAATAGGTTCAGGCTGTTGTTTTCCTCCCTCATTTCAAGATCTTTGTCACTCCATGTGAGAAATATCTTAGAAATGTCAAGAGGTAGCTGTGAAAAGCAGGTCTTAAAATAGCAGAGTGATCTAAGTTAGAAAAACAACAAATATGGTGCCCTAAAGGCTTGTAAAAAATGGGAAAAACCTCACTTAACAATTGTCTTGCTTAACGATTGAAATGTTGGGGCTTTGGGGGAGCTTCAACATTTTTCCCCCCAGGATTGTCAAAGTAGGAATGAAAGGATGAAATCTCCTTGACTGGCTTGGTGTCTCTCTACCTTGCCAGCATGCAGTGGGCTAACAAGAAGGAAAAATGTGCTTTTGTTAAAAAAAAATAAATAAAGGGGGAATTCAGTTGCAGATTTTCCCTCTGACCTAGCCTGCCCTTTGCTATCTTACTACTTCTCCTTTCCTGGTGACTTGAAATGTGAGGAATAGATAGCAGAGCAATTGGGGAACTCCCTCATAATCACCATACCATCATCTGTCCTCATAACCACATGCTGATCCGTCAGAAACGGCATGCATTTAACGTGCCTTATGTGTCATGAGGATGCTGACAAGGAATATTTGCAGCTTGGTAAGATTCCAAGCCCGAGCTTTCCCCTTCTACAATACGGGAAAGGAAATTATTCATTTTGTGGGTGGGGGGTACCAATGCATTCAATCCTTGGGAGGATTTGGAGTTTGGCAGCTATTGAGAAATTCCAGAGAGGAAGAGAAGGCTATATGAACTACCTCCTAAATTTCGGAACTGCAGATAGATGTATGTATAAGCAAATTAAGCATATGAATCGTTTTTGAAAGAAGGTTTCTGGTTTTGTGTGATGGAAAATGGAAGTGGTCAGAAGGTAGATCAGGCCAGACTTCTGGGTAACTTACCGAAAGCATTAGGGATCTGCAATTTGATTATATAGGTGTATTGAAATGGTAGGGCAGGATTTTAGAAAGGGGACAGCATTTCCCATTCACTGATCTGTGCTGTGAAGAGGAAACGGGATCATTTGAAGGTAGGGTCTATGCTTTTCCTATGCTGTATTGTTGTATCTGTCTTGGAGAACTGCAGGTCATCATAGTTTTAGAATTTCATTGTAGGAAGGATACAAATCTAACAGAACAAGAACTATCAAAAGTAAGGCAGATGATTTCAGGGTTTCAGAACTGAGGAGAAGAAAGCCTGTCTCTTTAGAAAACTCCTCAATCTTTGACAGCCAATTTTCAGTATGAAAAAAAAAAAAAATACTCTGGAGGGAATGAATTGGGAACTCTAAGCATAGAATGACTTTTTCCAGGGAATGTTGGTTTCTCAATGTATTCTGCGTGGATAAAGGCTCCCTAGGCTGAATGGGAGCAGTTCTGGTTGAGAGTGGGATTTTAGAACGTGGAATAGTAGCGTTGGAAGCAGAGGGGGGATTCAGCCGGTTCTGACCAGTTCTAGAGATACGGTAGCGGATATTTTGAGTAGTTTGGAGAACCAGCCAATCCCACCTTGGACTGGCCCCACCTACCCCATCTCTTCTCTGCCTCCCATTGAGTCCCAGCTGATCGGCTGGGTCTCCTTTGGTTGCCCTGCACAGGAGAACGGAGCTGGAAAGCAGGTTAGTGGGGTGGGGAGGGAATGGGGATTTTTCAGTATCCTTCCCCTGCCACGCCCTCCAAGCTATGCCCTCCAAGCCATGCCCGCAGAACTGTAGTAAAAAAAAATTGAATCCCACCACTGGTTGGAAGGGACATTGGAGATCTTTTAGTCTAACTTATTGCTAGAGCAGGAAACCCGATATCGTATACTATATTGGACTGCCATTTGTCAGAAATGGTGTCGGGTCTCCTGCTTGGGGGGGGGGGGTTTGGACTAGATGACCTATAAGGTCCCTTCCAACTCTGATTATCTGTTACCATTTCAGACAACTGGCTGCCCCATGTCATCTTAAATGGAGCACTTCTGGAGGCAAACTGTTCCACTGATTAATTGTTCTACCTGTCAGGAAATTTCTCCTTAGTTCTAGGCTGGATCTCTCTTTAATGATATTTCACCCATTACTTCTTTGTCCTGAATAATTTGACTCCCTTTTCTCTTTGCCAGGCCCAAGTATTGGAAGGCTGCTATCATATCTCCCCCCAGTCCTTTTTCGTTAGACTAGACATCTCTATATCTCTCAATTATTCATTGTATGATTTAATCTCTCTCCCTCTCTCTCTCTTTTATTTTGGAAGAGCTTCTTTTCTATTTTTGGGGATTTTGGAAGAGAAGTTGGGTTATCCAAGTCTTCAAATCCTAACTCTAATCCTTAGACAGAGTAAATGATAATAATTCTGCTTTCATATTCTAGGTCAGGAAATGGATAGAAGGTTTGAAGGGAAAAACCCGGAAGAATTTCATTCAAGATTGAGAATGTATAGCTGGATGTTTCCAGGTTTTAGCAGAGTACAGGACTTAAAATAGAATCAGATGGAAACTTTTGTCACATAGGCACTCCAACAATTCCTATTAAAGATAGTCTTTTTTTTTTTTCTGACGACCTGTAATCCTGATGAATCACTGGCCTGTTTTGCCTTTTAAGGAAGTTCCTTTAAATTCTACAAACATTTATGTTATAACACATATGTTAAAAGTATTACAAGAATCCTATGTGCATTTGATGCCTCAGATTGACATAGCTATGAGTTTTCCAGGTTTTCCATTAACAGAAACCGAGCAGAGATGGGAAAATATCTCCAATGTAGGCCTTTCTTCCACAGTTTTATGCGCATTTACTTTAATTTTTCGTTTTCCAAATTTTTTTATACATACACAAAATAATATTTAATCTAAAAAAAACCTTAACCAAAATTAATAAAAGAGACCATCTCATTCTAAAAATACAAACTAAAAAGGGAAAAACTATATATTTTATACTTATCAATAGCCCTGGTTTACCAATAAATTACTCCTCTAAATATAACCAGTTCTACATATTATTGTAAAGATCACAAACATCTCTGCAATAGTAAAACATATTGCTGCCTCCTTTGATTGATAGAAAACAAGTGTCTTTCCTAAAAATAAATAACATATCCCAAATAGATGCCTAAGTAAATATTCCAACCTTTGTAAAAAGCACAGCAGAAAGTTGTGCAAAGGGTGTTGTGATTCTTACAAGACTAACACATTTATCACAATGCAAGCTTTTCATGAGCCAATATCCACAGTATTTCAACTCGTGTTTAAGCCATTTTCCGATATATTTCCCTTTTTAAATGGCTAAAAGATGTAGCTGGATCTCATTCACATTTTATGCATGTCTCAACTTCCAGTCCCACCCCATCTTTGCTGTCTTTACAATACAGTCTTCTGTTCAGAAATCAGTTTTAGATGCATGTTGTGTGATCTGCTTTCAAGGAACTGTGGCAGCTTTCTTCACTCTGCTGCCCTTCAGCTGTTTGTTGACAATTCTGGGAAGTGTGATCTCAAACACAGTTGGAGGACAGGTTGACAGCTGAGAGACAGGATAATGAATCTGGGAGACGCTGTTGGGGCTTGAAATCCCTCAGAAGAAACACGGTTAGAAAATTCCTTGTCAAACTTGATTTCATTGAGGGCCACATCATGGTTGCTCTTGAGAGACAGTGGGGGCATAGCTGTGGGCGAGACCATAGTGGGTGTGGCTAGGTTGGGCATGGCCATGGTAGGCATGACACAGGACTCATGTCAGGGGGGCACCTGTGGTGGCCAAGTGCTAAGGTAGGACTTCCCTGAGACCCTCCTTCCCTCTCATTATAATCTTCCTTCCTTCCTTCCTTCCTTCCTTCCTTCCTTCCTTCCTTCCTTCCTTCCTTCCTTCCTTCCTTCCTTCCTTCCTTCCTGCCTTCCTTAATTCTTTCCTTCCTTCCTTCCCCCTTCCCTCTCCTTCCTTCCCTTCTTTCCTTCTTTTTCCTTCCTTGCTCTCTTCTCATCTTTCCTTCTTTTTCTTTGTCTTTCCTTTTTCCTTTTCTCTTTTTGCTCAAATGCAAAAGGGGAGATATTTCTCCTTTTGTTTTGTTTTCAGTTTGTTTTGATAGCTCTCTGCCAGTAAAAACGGAACATGTGGGGGGGGACATGTGCAGCTCCCCACAGCCTGTTTCTTTCTGGCAGAGGCACCGTGGGCTGGTCCTTTGCTGTTTCCAAACTGGCTCCATGGGCCAGACCTAACCACCCTTGAGTTTGGTGCCTGCTTTAGAAGAAATGATTTATTTAAGGTATATTTCATCTGATCAATCCCCTTACCTAAACTCTGAAACAGTCTTCTGAGAAAATCCATATTTAATGGCACAGCAAAATTATTTAAATACACCCACCCGCCCACTCTTTTCCATTTATAGCTTTTAGTCATGTTGCATCATCTGTTTTTCTTAGCTATATTTGTATTGCTTCTTTTCCTCCGTTAACTAGTTCGCCCTTTAAGGGTTCTAAGGTGATTTCACATTCTTACTTTCCCTTTTTTTTTTGGGGGGGGGGGGTTGTTTCTTAATCTAGCTTTCTACAAATACAATGTCCTCTGATTCGGTGGTGGGATTCAAATATTTTTTCCACCGGTCCGGTGGGCGTGGCACACTTTGCATGCATGCACCAAACGCGCACTTTGCACAGGCACAGAAGCATTCTAACTCGCCTCCTGCAAGCCTGCACGATCTCGGTCGCTTCGGCAGCTGCCGCGCAACACTCTTCTGTGCCGTTCAAAGCAGCTGCGCTTCAAATTCAGAGGATAAAGGTGAATCTGGAAGCCCGGATAGGCAGGTGGGCCCAACAGCAGAAGAGCAGAGAGAAGCGGTTCTGTCTCTGCTGCTCATCGCCACTACCATCTCGGCAGAACAAGGCCAAACCGGTCGAATACCACCACTGCTCTGACTCTATTGAAGAAATCCTCCCATTTTTGGGCTCCCCAACCAAATTCACTCCAGCTAAGGAAAATCTGGTTTGCCTCCCCAAAAAAGCAAATTATCACCAGGGTTTTGCGTCTTGTGAACGGTTCAGATACACGTAATCCTTGACTTTCACCTCACAACCGATGCCCCAAATTTGTGTTGCTAAACAAAACACTTCTGGAGTTTTGCTCCATTTTACGATCATTCTTGTCATCGTTGTTCAGGGAATCACTGCAGTGGTTACATTAGTCACACACTTGTTATGTGAATCTGGCTTCCCCATTGACTTTGCTCATCAAAAGGTCGCAAAAGCGAATTATATGACACTCCCCTCCCCCGGGACCCTGCAACCGTCATAAATACGAACCAGTTGCAAAGCCTCCGAATTTTGATCATGTGACCAAGAGGATGCTGTAATATGTTGCAAGTGTGAAAAATGGTCATATATATTTTTTTCAGTGACATTGTAACTTTGAACGGTCACTAAATGAACTGTTGTAAGTCAAGGACTACCTGTATATGGATTTTGATGCCCAGAATTTTCAGCAATGATGTGGTTGGGAATTGCTGAGATGGGGATCTTAATAACTTACATGACAAAAGAAACTTGCCTTTGATATGGGAAAGCTTTGCTTTCTTTTCTTTGTTTTAAGATGAAAAAACGTTTTTGGGGGTCAGCAAATGCTTTTTTTTAGCCCTGATCTTTATACACATGTGTGCTTGGGTGGATTTGGGAAAGATATATTTAACCAAAAAGAAAAATTTTCTCCCTCTGCCCCCCCTGGCCCGCTTGACCAATCCTGGCTTCGAATGTATGAAAATTAAAGTTGACTTTCCTTGACATTTTGATGTATCTATTTGGTTTGCATATTGTAAATATTAGTGAGTCTGAGAAAAAAAATCTGGCTTTCAGTAAGAAAAATCTATTCTGGCAAAGTTTTGGGAAGACGTCAGTGTGCATTTTCGGTGTGGCAGAGATTCCCAGAGATTTCTATATACCGTAATGTTATTTGGGATATGAGCTTTCCCTGTGTTGAAAAGCCTGAGAGAAACATATGTTGTTTTTTTTCTTTTCCTATTAGACAGAGTGTCCCCATTAAGTCTTCTCTTTTCTTCCCTTGTCAGCAGCGGGCCAATTGAGTAAATGTTTTCAGAGACTGGTTGCTTTTCTTCGCTGGGTTTGAAACCCTTTGCCTGAAGAGTCTCTTTGAACTCGGAAGAAAACAGTGCTCTTTTTCATCCAACAAAATTATATATATTTGGAGGCATCTCATTTAGCTTGTGGACTTCCTTGGGATCCAGTGATGGAGATGCTTCTGGGACTACTCTTTCTGTTTGTGGACATTTGGGGATCCAGAGTTACTGATGAATCCTTGAGAACTGAAGTTCGTGAACTCATGGCGGCATCTCGGCTTATCGATGGGTATGTGGACTTCCTTCCTTCCTTGCAGGCATATAACAGCAAAGCCATGATTTGACCAGAATCATTGTGGCTCAGTGGTTAAGACACTGGGCTCATCAGCTGGAAAGCTGGCAGTCCAGATTCAAGAACTCGAGCACCACACAATCGGACGAGCTCCAGTTCCTTGCCCCAGCTCCTGCTCGCCTAGCAGTTCAAAAGCATGCAAATGCAAACAGATTCATAAGTACCACTCTAGTGGGAAAGTAACCATGCTCCATGATGTCATGCTAGCCACAAGGCCAAGGAAATGTTTTGAGACAGAGTTGGCTCAATGGCCTTGAAATAGAGATGAGCACAGCACCTATGGCTGACGTGTTCTGATAACTTTCTGTTCGTTTTCTCTCCTTCCATCTTTGAGTCAGTGTTGAGTAAGTAGTAAGTAAATATGGACTCCTTGCGACGTCTAGGAGTTTCTTGGCAGCTTTTTCAGAAGTGGATTGCCATGGCCTTCTCCCTAAGGCTGAGAGAGAGGGATTGACCCGAGGTTATTCAGTTGGCTACACTAAACTCACTTTCTTGAATACCTGGCTTTGACCGAAGGCTGCACATGTCAATCAGTTTGCACAAGGTGATATAATGGCAATAATTGGATTGAGAGCCAGTTTGGAGTACTGGGGAAGGTACCAAGCAAAAACCAGGAGACTGTGAGTTCTAGTCCACCCTTAGACACAAAGCCAACGGGGTGGCCTTGGACCAGTCACTTTCTCTCAGCCCTAGGAAGGAAGGAATGGCAAACTATTTCTGGGGGAAAAAAAACTTGCAAAGAAAACTTAGAGGGACCTTTTCCAGCAGTTGCCTGGAATAAAGATTAGCTTAAAGATTAGCTTAAACAAAAATGTATTCTGCTAATTAAGACAACTTTAAGCTCTGTCTCTGGAGCGTCCCATTTCTACTACTACAAAATTTCTCAGTCTATAGAAAAGAGCATCTCAGATGATCATTATTTTCCGAACGGTGTCCTTGACTTTTCTATAATCATCAACCCGCAAGCATCAGAGCACACTTCAAAATGATTTCTATCATGTCTTTCCCCATTTCTTGTTTTAGGTCAGGGGTCACCAACCTCTTGGACATCAGGGACCACCAAACTCATAATTTTAAATCCCGCAGACCAGAGACCCTGGGAAAATCCCTCTCAAAAAATCTGCAGGAAAATTCCCCCACCCCGTTTTCCTACCAATCAATCATTCATTATTTGGGATTGCAGGATACCGTCTTCAGCTCCATTCTCAGGGTGAGGGAGAGAGAGAGAGAGAGAGACTTTTGGTTTCATGCAAGGAAAGCAGCAGAAGCAGCAGAAGTCTTTCTTTCTCTCCCCCAAACTCCACCAGAAATGAGTCTTTGTGAGACTTGTCACACTGGCGCAGCCTCTTGGAGCAGGAGGCCTTGCAGGGTCCCAAAGACTCGTTTCTGGCAGAGTTTGGGGGAGAGAAAGAAAGACTTTTAATCAGAAATGACTTTTTCAATGTTTAGGAAGAGAGGAAAAAATGTCCAGTTTGCAACCCTTTCAAAGAACCCTTTCTTGTAGTAGATTAAATTTTCACGTGCTGAAAAAAGTAGCTCTTCAGTCCTAGGTCAGCCTTTAGAGAAGATGGCAATCCTCCATCTTATCTTTCAGGCACAACGATCTCCCCATGAAATTAAGATGGCTTCACCAGAACAAGCTAAGCACAATTGATTTGAAGAAACTCAGCAATACCAACACAAACATTGAGAAGCTCCAAGCTGGCCATGTTGGGGTGCAGGTAAGTGCTACCTGAGTTTTAAGCTAAGCCAGGAAGAAGTAGATACATGCCAGAATGGAGGTTGGTCAGTGAGAGAAGAAATATCCATCTGGTTCAGTTCCAAGTCAGGAGAAAGACATTGGAAACATGGATTGGAAAGTTGGTTTAATGATGAAGCAGAACCATCAAGCACATGGTCATAGTGCAACTGACCACATGGAGTTGAGAGTGGGGGGTATTTATATCTTCTCTTGGGCTTTGCACTTGAACTTCCTGTTCCTATGCAAGAACATGTGTTCTATTGGTTGTTGTCAGACTCCCATAGGACCATTGTAGGAATCATGTTTGTCGGAGCTAGTTTGGTTGAAGTGTGCTGGGCGATGCAATGTCCCCAGTTGATTGTGACATGTGATAAGCTCTGCTGTTAGATGGGTTAATCCTAACAGATAACAGATAATCAGAGTTGGAAGGGACCTTATAAGTCATCTCCCCCCACCCAAGCAGGAGGCCAAACACCATTTCTGACAAATGGCAGTCCAGATTCTTCTTGAAAGTCTCAAGTGATGGCGTCCCACAACTTTTGAGGGCAACTTCTGTTCCATGGGTTGATTGTTCTCACAATCAGAAAGTTTCTTCTTATTTCCAGGTTAAATCTCTCCTTGTTCAGTTTCCATCCATTATCCCTTGTCTGGCCTGCAGGCACTTTAGAAAATAGCTTGACCCCTTCCTCCCTGTGGCAGCCCCTCAAATATTGGAACACTGCTGCCAGGTCTTCCCTGGTCCTTCTCTTCACTAGACTATCCATGCCCAGTTCCTGCAACCATTCTTCATATGTTTTAGTCTCCAGTCCCCTAATCATCTTGATTGCTCTTGACTGTACTTTTTCTAGAACCTCAATATCTTTTTTATAATGTGGTGACCAAAACTGGATACAGTACTTTGGGTGTGGTCTTACTAAGGCTTTATGGAGTGGTATTAGTACCTCCCTTGATCTTGATTGTATCCCTCTGTTAATACAATTTAGGATTGCATTAGCTTTTTTGGCTGCTGCTGCATCCTATTATGTCCTGCCTTAATCCCATCACCCTGGAGCTGGAGGTCTTTTGTCTTGTAGATAGACTGGCCCTGTCTTTCTTATCACCATTGTTATGTATGTAAATAGTTGAATAAAGGCAAGCTTGGGGTAAAGTGCAGGGTTCTGGCCCTGCACTTCTGATTGGGTGTTAAGTGGCTAGATCGGATTGGTCGGGTTCTGAGAATCTGATTGGCCCTTAACAAAGGACTCTTATTGGTACTGGAGCTAGCGTTTCACAAGCTGCTGTTGGTTATTTCACATTAGCATTGCCTATATAAAGCAGAGTTGTTGTTATACAAGTTAGAAGTCACTATGCAATAAAGAGTTGAAAGTTCACCAACTAAGACTGTCTCCATTCATTCTACCCATGCCTGAATCCATGACACTGGCGACGAAGGTGGGATTTGGAGACATCTGATCTTAAGGAACTTGGAAGAAAAAAACAGAGCACGTGTAAAAAACGGCGCCACCAACGGAAGCCATGTCCGGTGGCATCGTACCACCCGCTCCGTACGATCCATCCCAAGAGGATTGGGAATCCTACATGGATTGCTTTCAGATGTTCCTCGAAACGAACAACCTGAAGGACGCCACACCAGCCAAGAAGCGGGCGCTGTTCCTGACGTACTGCGGCCCAGCTGTCTTTAAAATGGCTAAAGCCCTTGCGAAGCCTCGAGAAGTGAAAGCAATAAGCTGGGACGACCTCGAACCTCTCCTGAGAGACCATTACGCGCCAACCATACCCACACTCGTGAGACACCACGAGTTCTATCAACGAAGCCAACGAAAAGGAGAAAGCATGGCTGACTTCGTGGCAGACCTCTGGCACTTGGGAGGCCTCTGCGGGTTCGCAGACTTAGATGAAGCATTGAGAGACCGCCTAATTCTGGGATTAGATGCACTAAACGTGCAGAGCAAGCTGATGGCGAAGGGCGACATCGGCCTTGTTGACGCCATCGCTGAAGCCACCGCCGCTGAGGCAACAAAAAAGTCAGCGGCGTAGCTACGGCGAAGCCGAAACTCCACAAACCCACCGACAGGCGACATCTCACACAGCTCAGAAGGGCAGTTAGCAACAACGCACTACGAGGACCTCTCTTCGTCGTCAGACAGCAACGAAGAAGGGGTCCATCGACTGCGTTCCGACCGGGACCCTCGTCCTAAAACCTCACGCCCTTGCGCTGGCTGCGGGGCAAACCATCCCAGGGCAGACTGCAAATTCCGCGACGCACTCTGCCATGAGTGCGGGAAACGAGGCCACATCGGTCGAGTCTGTCGCAATTTACCGGGACCAAGCCCGGCCTCAAAGGGAACCAACTTTCGCCAATCAGCAGGAAACCGTCCTGTAAGGCGAGACCCAGCAAACCACTCCTACAGATATCGAGCGTTGCAGAAAGAAGAGGCTCACCATACTATCACTATAGGTCAGGCCTCGGCCCTGGACGCTAAGAAGATTCGAGTTACAGTAGCCATAGAGAACCAACCCTGCCACATGGAGGTCGATTCGGGATCATCCCTCTCGATGGTGTCGTGGAAGACATTAAAGCAGCTCATTCCTACCATCCAATGCCAAGACCTCCGAATGTAACGCCTTATCCTTAAAGATTACCAAGGGAATCGGATCCCTGTGGTCGGGTCTTGTCGAGTCCGCGTCTCGTTTAAAAAGCATACGGCATACTTACCTCTAACGATCATCGATAGGGACAGGCCTAGTTTGTTGGGCCTCCAATGGTTTGCGCCACTCGGCATCGAACTAGCCGGCGTGAACTGAGTCGGTGATTGCGAGTGGGAGGAGGATCTTAAGTCTGAATTCAGCGATGTCTTCGCAGATCGTCTGGGCGAGTATAAGGGGACCCCAATCTCGTTCAGCCTCGACCCTAAGGTCGCCCCGATCCGTTTAAAGCCCCGTCGAGTTCCGTTCGCCCTTAAGGCCAAGATAGATGAACAACTTGACAAACTAATTAAACAAGGGGTACTGCAACCCATTGATCACTCCCCATGGGAAACTCCTATTGTAACCCCCATTAAACCAGATGGGTCAATCCGAATCTGTGGGGACTACCGGGCCACTCTAAACCACGCCCTCCAACAGAACGCGTATCCAGTGCCGGTGGTGCAGCACCTCCTTCATTCCCTGGGAGGTGGAAAGGTTTTCGCTAAACTAGATTTAGCTCAAGCCTATCAACAATTGCCCGTGGATGATAAAACAGCCCAAGCCCAAACGATAGTAACGCACAGAGGTGCTTTTAAATGTACCCGATTGCAGTTCGGGGTGAGTGTGGCCCCGGGAATATTCCAAAGTTTAATGGAACGATTGTTACAGGGAATCAAGGGCGTGGTTCCGTATTTTGATGACGTATTGATTGCAGCTCCTAATAAAAAAATTCTGCAGAATCGTTTAAAATGTGTGCTTAAAAAATTCCAAGAAGCGGGATTGAAAGTAAAAAGGGATAAATGTCATCTGTATACCGACAGTGTTGAATTTCTAGGTTATCGCATTGATAGGCAGGGTATTCACCCAACTGAGAGTAAATTAAGGGCGATTAGAAATGCTCCCAGACCTCGTAACAAAACTGATCTTCAAGCATTTTTAGGCCTTATCAATTTCTACAATGTGTTTTTACCGCATAAGGCGACTGTGGCTGAACCATTACACCGGTTATTAGATAAGAAAGCATTGTGGGTTTGGGGTTACCGAGAAGAAAAAGCGTTTAGAAATGTAAAAAATTTACTTACATCTGATTCTGTACTTATGCAATATAATGAAACATTACCCTTGGTTATAACTTGTGATGCCTCACCGTTTGGGGTGGGCGCTATTTTGAGCCATGTGCTACCTAATGGAAATGAGGCTCCCGTTGCATACTTTTCGAAGACTCTATCCCAGGCAGAACGTAACTATGGACAAATAGACAAGGAGGCCCTTGCAATTGTGTCAGCCGTAAAAAAATTCCATGAGTATGTATATGGAAGGACATTTACAATTGTAACCGACCACAAACCTTTATTGGGGATAATCGCTGGGGACAAACCAACTCCCTATATATTGTCCCCAAGAATGACTCGCTGGTCAGAGTTTCTAGCTGCTTATAATTATCGATTGTTACATCGACCGGGGAAAGCCATTCCCCATGCCGACGCACTCAGCAGAGCACCACTACCAGAGACCCTCGACGATCCGGCACCAACAGTATCGGCGTTACAAATCGAAACGCTCAACTCACCTCCTATGACCGCTCGAGATATCGCGAGGGAGACCAGACGAGACCACACCCTAGCACGAGTCCTAGGCTGGGTAGAGCGTGGATGGCCATTGGATCAGATCCCAGATGACTTCGCACCATTTAAAACAAGACAGACTGAACCTTTTTCTCAAAAAGGCTGCGTTATCTGGGGTGATAGAGTCGTCGTCCCAGAACGACTCCAAAAGACGCTGTTACAAATCTTGCACGATGGACATCCCGGGATCGTGCGAATGAAGGCACTCGCACAGAGCTACGCTTGGTGGCCAGGCATGGACCGACACATCGAGCAATGGGTCAAGGCCTGCACCAAGTGCCAACAAACCAGCAACACATCACCAAAAGCTGCACCGACCGAATGGGAGACACCACGTGGACCCTGGTCCAGAATCCACCTGGATTTCGCAGGGCCGATCAAAGGACAGACATTGCTGTTGACTGTCGATGCATACTCTAATTGGTTAGAAATTCATCAAATGGCCAATACAACCTCCGAGGCAGTCATTAAAGTCCTCAATAGACTCTTTGCAACTCATGGATTGCCGGACATCCTGGTGTCTGATAACGGACCACAGTTTACAGCGCTAATGTTTGAACAGTACCTTGCTGACGGCATCCGCCATGCACTCACCTCGCCGGCGCATCCTGCTACCAACGGCCGAGCGGAACGCATGGTACAATTTGTAAAAAAGACTTTACAAAAGATGGACTATGATAATCTTGACGAAAAAATAAACCGCATTCTACTTCTACAACACATCACTCCGCACAGCGAAACCGGCAGAACTGCCGCTGAACTTCTCATGGGGCGAAAACTCCGTTCCCGCCTCGACCGACTGCACCCTGCTTACAAGCCAGAAAAACCTCCAGGATCCAGCTGACGCTACCGTACCTTCAAGGTAGGCGACCCCGTTTATGCAAGAAATTTATCAGGCGACCCAGTTTGGATTGAAGCAACGGTAATATGCGAGACTGGGCCCAGATCCTATATTGTCAAATGTATTGATGAGAGACTATGGAAAAGACATATTGACCAATTACGGTCACGACTTATAACTGCTAGCCAACAACTTCCCAACGACCAAACTGAGGCGGGGGAAGGAAGAGAAGATGACGATATGCCAGGAAACCTGTTCCAGGAAAGTGATGAATCAAGTGAAACCCAGGAAATGGAGCAGGAAGAAGAATCGTACGCTCCAAGGGAAATCACACCAGAACGAGAAGCTGGGCCACTACAAAACGACATCCTACCTCAACGGGACTGCATGAAGCCAGTCCAAAGAAAATCTGACAGACCCAAGAGACAACCGTCCTATTTAAAGGACTACATAGTCACAAACTAATTGTGAAGCCAGGGGGAAGGGGTGTTATGTATGTAAATAGTTGAATAAAGGCAAGCTTGGGGTAAAGTGCAGGGTTCTGGCCCTGCACTTCTGATTGGGTGTTAAGCGGCTTGATTGGATTGGTCGGGTTCTGAGAATCTGATTGGCCCTTAACGAAGGACTCTTATTGGTACTGGAGCTAGCGTTTCACAAGCTCCTGTTGGTTATTTCACATTAGCATTGCCTATATAAAGCAGAGTTGTTGTTATACAAGTTAGAAGTCACTATGCAATAAAGAGTTGAAAGTTCACCAACTAAGACTGTCTCCATTCATTCTACCCATGCCTGAATCTATGACAACCATCATGCTGGAGGCAGGGAGCTGCTTTCTGTCTTTAAAACATGTTTCTTCTTTTATCATCCAGGGAAATATAATATTTTGCCCTTTTAATATTTCTCAAACGGTTTCATTCTTCTAGCAGAGGGGTGAGTGCTAACTTTCTACATCAGCATTGGTGAAAAAACTTGGTGTTTCACATGATGCAAAGAAGCGAAGTATTGAATTGATAGCAGCAGTTGCTATCTTTATTTTACTGGTTTGTTTGATTTTTATCCAGCCTTTATTACTTTTTGTAAATAACTCAAGGTGACAAACATAGTTTATACTCAATGCTCCTCCTCTGTTCTAAACCTTCACAGTTTTGGTCGGTGTACGTTCTCTGCAGTGCACAGAACAAAGACGCTGTACGTTTGACACTAGAACAAATTGATGTGGTCAAACGAATGTGTGAAGACTATGAAGAGCTGGACTTGCTGATATCTTCAGAGGGTAAATTTTGCTTCCTTTGCTCAATGAAAGAAACTTTAGGCAAAAATATAAGAGATAAGAAACATGCTGTGATGATCCAGGGCCACAGAAAAATGTCACCCCCCAAAGCAATTAATCCAGGCTGCACGGGAACACAAGGTTGAGCCACCCACATGGCCCGCGGAAGCCCTCCCTGCCCACTCACTCCTTACCAGGCAAACTTGCCTGATAGGTTGCTATTTTTCCTTTTTTTTCTCTCTCTCTCTGACCATCAACTGTTCTGCCATGCTGGGAGATTTAGATTAGCTAGAAAGCAGGAAACCATTGTATTTCTTGCTTTCTAACTGATCTTTAGATCTTCAGTTCTGCTTTTAAGCAGAGCTGAACCTTCCTTAGGAGTGAAGCTTCTATTATTCAGTGCAGACTCAGGTAGCCAATTTTTTTAAATAAAAAATTCAATATTTCCATACATGGTGTGTTGTGAGTAATTTTGTGAGTTTGCTTGGTAGCAAATTTTATGAGTTTGCTTGCAAGCAAATTTTATTTGACAGACTCAGGTAGCCGATGGCAGAAAGATAGATCTCTGAGTAAATCTGTGATTCTGTGAGCAACTGAATCTGCCTGCCTGCTTTGCCTGATTTGGGGTAAAAGTTGCTCTTTTTTTATGAAAAAAATCAATATGTACATCAATATTTATAATACTTGCATACAAGCCATGCCCAGCCAGTCACATGACCACCAAACCGCACCCACAAATTTGGCCATGCCCACAGAACCAGTTGTTAAGAAATTTGAATCCCACCCCTACCTCTGTGTGTTTGTATCTGTGTGAGAGAGAGAGTGGGAAGGAGAGGGAGAGAGAGAGGTTAGATCAGATTTCTCCTTCCCTCCCTCTCTCGCTCCCTCCCTCTCTCTCTCCCACCAACATCAGCAAGCCACTGTCAGTCAAAATTCATATTAGTGGTCCCTGGGATTTAAAATTATGAGTTTAGTGGTCCCTGAGGTGCAAAAGGTTGGTGACCCCTGCCATGGAGGATAGGAATGCTGGGTAGATAGGGAGAGCAACTCTACCTATGGTCCTTATCCATATGACATGTGGAATATCCTCTTCTCCAGCCTTACATTCCACCCAACACTTATTGGGCCATGCGTATGTTGAAATTGTGCTAGTTTTTATACAGGTAGTCCCTGACTCACAACAGTTCACAATTACAACGGCACTGAACCCCCATGATGACATGATCAAAATTCACATGCAACTGGTTCCTATGTATTTATGATGGTTGCAGTATTCTGGGCTCATGCAATCCCTTTTGTGACCTTCTGACAAGCAAAGTCAATGGGGGAAGTCAGATTCACTTAACAACCGGGTTGCTAACTTAACAACCACTGTGAGTCACTCATCAACCATAGCAAGAAAGTTCGTAAAATCAGGCAAAACTCACTTAGCAAGTGTCTCCCTTAGCAACAGAAATTTTGGGCTCAATTGTGGCCAAACGTCGAGGACTGCCTGTAAAACAGCCTCTAAGTGAGGACTGTCCAACCTTGGCAGCTTTAAGAATTGTTGTGATGACCCAAAGGGACGTGGCACAAAGGCAACTCAGCCAGAGAATAAGTATGGGTCCCTTTATTAGCTCCAACTTTGCCCCCAATGTCCCAGTTACCTTCTGGTCTGGAGAAAAAACTCTCCCATGAACCTGCAACAGCCTTTGGTTGCAGATATTCCAATCCAAATGTTGTAAACAGAAAAATTTAAATTATAAATCCAACAAGGCAAAATAAGGTAATAAATCTGGCAGGGCAAGAGAAGGAGTTCCAGAAGTAAAATAACATGGCAATAAATCAAACCTGTTGGGAGGATGCCAGGAACTAAGATAACAGCAGCCAACATGAGATAAACTCAATGTTTGTTTCTGACAAACACTCATCCAAACTGGTTCTCCTTTAAACTCTATCCCCAGGTGTGCCTTGTGAAGGGAATCAGGGCCCTCTCCTCCCTCGTAAGCCATGCAACCCACATTGCTCTCTTCTCTGTTCCTCCCTGTGCACCCTAGGATGAGGAGGGGGTGAGCCTTGGTCTTCATCTGAACCCCTTCTCCCTTATTCTACCTCATCTCTGCTCTGCCCAGCCTGACTTTGACCTTCCCCAGTTTCCTCCACAGGCACACTCTCCTGCTCCCTGTCAGCTGTTCATCTTCCTCCTCGGATTCAGACTTCAATGGGTTTGGGTGGGGGGCATAACAGTTGCGGACTTCAACTCCCCAAATACCCAGCTGCCTGGCTGGTGAATTCTGGGAGTTGAGAAGTCCATAAGTCTTAAAGTTGCCCAGGATGGCCACACCAGCTTTAAACTATGGGTTTCTTCTGATGATCTGTCTTTTAAACTAGAATGTGCTCTTTCTGTTTCAACTCCAGGCATTGAGAATCTTAGCCACACTAAGATAGGATGCTTGATTGGCATTGAAGGTGGTCATTCCATTGATAGCAGTCTGGCCACCTTGAGGATGTTCTACGATCTGGGGGTTCGCTACATGACTTTGACGCATATGTGCAACACTCCCTGGTAATTCACAGACAAATGTTATTTCAGAGATGGGTTGTTATGACAGTTGCTGCTGTTGCTTTAAATAATATGTTTGTATAGCTTAAGACTATGAATTGCAGGTAGTCTCTGACAACCATTCATTTAGGGGTCATTCAAAGTTACAACAGCACTAAAAATGTGATGTATGTCCAGTTCTCACACTTGTGAACGTCATAACATCCTCACAATCACACAAGCAAAATTTGGGCCCTTGGCAACCAGCATCTATTAACAACTAGCTCTATAACCATGCTTCGCTATGAAACTATGTGGTTGGGCTTAGTTTTTGGGGAGGAAAATAAGGGGAAAAAACTCTGCCTCTGCCTACCAGCATCCATCAGTATTCATCTGGCTAGTGTGCTGTCAGTATGTGAGAGAGTTGAGGGCTGTTTGGAAACTGAAGCAGTATTTGCTGTGTGAACACGAAGGAGATAGCAAGGAGCCTGGGCATGGCTTAGCTCAACTGTTCTGTACTAAAGCTGCTGTGAAACTGTAACTGAAACTCCTCTGCTTGTCTTTTGCATTTGGAACAGATTTCTTTTCAGGTGGGGAGGGGGAGTAGAACTCCTTAGCATCAGAGCGTGTTAATAATAATATACCAAATATTAATGCTCTGATGGTCATTTTGAAAAATCCTTTCTTAGTGAGCACTTAAAAGCCAAGAGGAACCAAATTTCAAGTTTGTAGGCTTTATGGTTCTGGAGATTTTGTGATGATGTGTGAGTGGTATTTTGCTTTTATATATTATTAACAATTGATGGCAGTGTCCCTAGGATTACTTGATCATGATTTAGGACTTTCCCAGTTGGCTTTCGACAAACAAAGTGTGGTAGAGGGAAATGGGAGGTGGTTTTCAAAAAACGTGAAAAATAAAATTAAACAGACAAATAATAGAGGAAGTTGGTTTCTTAATGAGTTGGTGATTCACGTAACAACTCCAGTGGTTTTTGGTA
This sequence comes from Hydrophis major, assembly GCA_033807585.1. Classification (NCBI taxonomy): domain Eukaryota; kingdom Metazoa; phylum Chordata; class Lepidosauria; order Squamata; family Elapidae; genus Hydrophis; species Hydrophis major. The sequence continues at coordinate 8,205,701 of CM066338.1, forward strand.
AAAAAAAGAAGTCATAAAATCAGGTACAATCATATTTTAGATAAATTAAATGGTTGAAGTCTGGAATTTATCGAAGGAAGGATTGCACAAAAATATGATTAATAAATATGACTCTTTTATTTGCATGGTACATTTAAGAATACTGTTAAAATTCAGAGCTGAAGAAGCTTCTTGGGTGAGAAGCGAAATGTCTTCAAAGAAAAAAACCAGAAAGTCCAGTTGTCTCTTGAAAAAGGAATCTTTGGGACAAGCATGATCTGTAGGACTGAGAATCTTCATAGACATGTTAAAATTCCTTTTTAAGCATTGGAATATTTTCATGACACTTTTCCAGCCTTTGATTTGAATACCTTTCAACCTTTCATTTGAGTAAAAGTCCTTATTTTTGTTTATTTTTAGGGCCGAAACGTCAACGAAAGGCAAACATAATTTCTATCCTGATGTTAAAGGCTTGACTCCTTTTGGCATCGTAAGAGAAAGTTTTTTTTTTTTTTGAAATTTTTTTTATTAATTTTCTACAAACAAACAAGACAAACAAAACATAAAAACATCAAATCTTGTATGTACATCCAGTGTGTCAGTTGGTTCATCATTTTTGTGCATTCATTCTGTAGTCTCAATTACAATTATGTTACATAACAACTCATATTGTCAATCCAAACTTATATATCCTAATATCACTAAAAAAAGAAATTTTTGACTATATTTTTAATAATTTATGCTTAATGAGCTAACAATACTTTAAACCAGTTTACTCTATAACAAATCATCTAATCATATCAAATCAATCCTAAAAAATCCTTTATAAATATAATAGCAAATAGCAAAATAATGACAAAATAAAGATAATCCTTACTATCTAGCATTCTAAATATTCTATTATCGTATTTTATCATCTAGCCATTTATAAAAAAGATCCCAAATTTCGTAAAATTGTTTATCCTCTTGCTCTCTAATTTCAAATGTCAATCTGCTCATCTCAGCACATTCCAATATTTTCTTAATAATTTCTTCCTGTAATGGTATTTTCTCATTCTTCCAATTTTTAGCAAATACAATCCTGGCCGCTGTTAATACATTTACAATCAGGTATTTCAAATCTTTACTATATATATCAGGTAAAATTCCCAATAAGAAGATCTCTGGTTTCAAATCTATATGTTTCTTTGTCATTTTTTCCAACCACATGCGAATTATAGTCCAATATTTTCTAGCATCCTCACAAGTCCACCACATATGGTAATACGAGCCGGGTATCTGATGACATTTCCAACATTTTTCAGATTTGTTCTTAAACATTCTTGCTATTCTTGTCGGAGGAAAGTGCCACCTGTAAAACATCTTATACAAGTTTTCTTTATATGCTGTTGACATTGTCATTTTATAATTTTGAGACCACAATTTCTGCCATTTCTCCAAATCAATCCCATATCCAAAATTCTTCCCCCAAACAATCATAGTTTCTTTGACTTGTTCTTCCTCTAATTTCATTCCCAGTAAATAACCATATAATTTTTTAATCACCTTCTCATCAGTACCCATCAAGATCTTATCTAAATCAGTCTGTTTATCATAAAATCCCTCCGTTTTAGAATCTTCATCATACCTTGAGTGTATTTGTGCATATGAAAACCAATTCATCCTTATACCTTGTTCTTCTAAGTTTTGGATCGATTTAAGTTCACCCTTTTCATCCAAAAGTTCCCCATATCTAACTGTTTGTTCCTTCTTGTAAATTATAGGATAGGAAAATGCTTCAATGGTCGATAACCAAACTGGAATTTTCAAATAACATTGTCTTTTTATCTTCTCCCAATTTAACCACAAAGACTCCCGTACATAATGTCTTCTAAAATAACCCTGTGTTTTAGTTCCCTTATACCATAAAAAAGCATGCCAACCCAACAGCAAGTCATGCCCTTCTAATGTCAACAACCTATGTTTCCTTAATGTTATCCATTCTTTGACCCACATCAAACTTGCAGCTTGATAATACAATTCCCAATTAGGCAGACTAAAACCTCCTCTAATTCTAGCATCTTGCAAAAGCTTTAACTTTATTCTCGCTTTTTTACCTTGCCATATAAACTTCAACATAATTTTATTTAAATCTTCAAAATAGTCTTTTCCAAGCCTAATTGGTATTGTTTGAAACAAAAATAAAATTCTAGGTAAGATATTCATCTTAATTGTTGAAATTCTCCCTATTAATGACAATTGCAAGTTTTCCCACTTCTTCAAATCTGTAGTTATCTGTTGTTTAAGTTTAATATAATTATTCTCCTTTAATGTGCTACATCTTGTTGTCAAATATATCCCCAAATACTTAACCTTATTTGTAACTTGAATTTTCAAAAGATCTGCCAATTCTTCTCTCTGTCTCAATAACATATTCTTTGTCAAAATCTTTGTTTTATCTTTGTTTATTTTCAAACCAGCCACCTCTCCATATGACTCTATCCTTTCCAGTAACTTTGGAGCTGTTTCAATCGGATCTTCCAAAATAAAAGCTAAATCATCAGCAAAAGCTTGTAGCTTAAATTCTTCCTTCTTAATTTTCATTCCTTTTATGCTTTTATCATCCCTAATATTTCTATTCAAGACTTCCAAGGTCAACACAAATAGCAAAGGAGATAGGGGGCATCCTTGTCTTGTGCCTTTCCTTATATTAATAAAATCTGTAAGTTCCCCCTCCATCATTACCCTTGCTGTCTGTTTATTGTATATAGCTTCTATTGCTTGAATAAATTTTTTAGCAAAACCCATCTGCTCCAATAATAATAACATAAATCTCCAGTTGACGTTGTCAAATGCTTTTTGAGCATCTAGGAATATCAAAGCCATTTGCTTTTCAGGATGAGCCTCATAATATTCCAAAGTGTCCAAGATTACTCTCATATTGTCTCTAATTTGTCTCTTTGGCAGAAATCCATTTTGATCTGAGTGAATAAAATTATTTAAATATTTTTTAAGTCTTTCTGCTAAAATTGAAGCAAAAATTTTATAGTCTGCATTCAATAAAGAAATAGGTCTATAATTCTTAATTTGCAATGGGTCAGTCTCTTCCTTTGGTATGAGTGTAATATAAGCCTCTGACCATGTTTTAGGTATCATCTTTTTTAACATAACTTCATTCATAACTTCTAACAATGGGATGCTCAATAATTCTTGAAATGTTTTATAAAATTCTACTGGAAGCCCATCTGGGCCCGGAGCTTTCCCATTATTTTGTCTCTTAAATGCTTCATTTAGTTCCATCATTGTTATATTGCTTTCTAGCATTTCTTCAGTCTCTTTAGGTATCTTTGGTAAATTAGCTTCCTGTAAATACTGTTTGACTTTTCCTTCATCAATATTCTCTTGTTTATATAATTGCCCATAAAAATCTCGGATAATTTCTTTTTTCTCCTTGTTCCCATAACAAACTTGGCCTTGTTCATCTATTAACTTCAATATTTTTCTTGATTCCTTCTCTTTTCTCAATTTATATGCTAGCCATCTACCTGGTTTATTTGCATCTTCAAAATAATTCTGTTTAGAGTTTCTAATTTTCTGTGCCAATTCTTCTTTCTCTATTAATTCCATTTTATGTTTGATTACATCCAGCTTCAATTTAATATCCTTTTTCTGTGGCATTTTCTGTAATTCTTTTTCAAGAGTTTTATACTCATTTTCCAAGGCCTTAGAAGCTTGCCTTTTCCTAATATTCTTTTTTCTTGTATAATCTATTATCAAACCTCTAGCGTATGCCTTCATAGTGTCCCACACATTTTGCGTTGAAGTATCTTCTTTTTTATTTTCTCTAAAGAAAAAAGCCAATTCCTTCTCCATCCATTGTGTAAAATCTTTCTCCTTTAAAATAGTATTATTTAATGTCCATCTCGATCTTTTTTTTTGTCCCTTCCATTTAATTGTCATTGGGCTATGATCTGCCCAGGTACTTGTTTCAATGCTTGTTTCTTTAATATTAGATATTAGTTCTGTTGAGATCCAAATCATATCTAATCTGGACCATGATAAATGTCTATTTGAGTAAAAAGTATATTGTTTAGCTTTAACGTTTCTTTCTCTCCAAATATCTTTTAAAGTTAATTCATCTGTCATTTTAAAAAAGGACCTTGGGAGAACCTTTCTATTTTGCTTTGTTGTTGTTGCTATATAGTCCAGTTTATTGTCCACAATTCCATTAAAATCTCCCATCATAATTATATTAACATAGTCCAGTCCAATTATTTTCATGTGCAGTTTTTTATAAAACTCTTCTTGTTTATCATTCGGAGCATAAATTGCAATCAAGAGTATTTTTATATTATTATCCATTATTTCTACCATTAATACTCTTCCATCTTCATCCGAGTAAATCAATTTTGCTGGAATAGCCTCTTTAATGTATAAAACCACACCTCTTTTCTTACATTGGGTCAAAGAGGTAAATGTTTTCCCTAATTTTGGCTGTAATAACAATTGTTCATGTTGTTTTTTAATGTGAACTTCTTGTAAACAAATTATATCAAATTTTAATTTCTCTAATTTATGAAAAGTTTTCCTTCTTTTAACAGCTGAATTAAGTCCGTTTATATTCATTGTAATCAGTTTTTTTTCCTCCATGATTATGCTTTATATTTAGGTCTAACAGCTCTCGTGGATCTCACTTCACGCTGTTCTTTACTATCAATCTGTCCCCCTATTGCTCCTTTCTCTTTTTCAGTCTCCAGTTGTTCATCTTGAAACTCAATTAATGAAGCCTCTTTCTCTGCTTCCTCTCTTCTTCCTCCAAAAAATTCTGCATGAAAAAGTTCTGCTTTCTCAATTGAGTCAATTCTATGTCTCTGCTCTTGCCACGTAAACATTAATCCTTCTGGAATCAGCCATCTATAATTCACTTCGTTTTCCAATAGTATTTTGGTCAGAAATCGATATTCTCTTCTCATCTCTCTCACTCTTCTAGGTATTTGTTTTAAAACCACAACCTCTTTACCCTTGTATTTCAGTGTTTTCTCTCTTGCTACTTGTAATATTTGCGTTTTAATGGATTTTTTGGTAAATCTAATATGGACTTCCCTGGGTAATTTATTTCTCATCGCATATCTTGTATAGACTCGATATATCTCATCTATTCCATCCATCATCTTTTCCTCTGTAATTTCCAAAGCATCTGCCAAAATTTCTATCATTACCGCTGCCAAATTTTCTCCTTTTTCCTCCTCTATATTTTGAAATCTAAGGTAAAATTCTGACCTTTCCATCTCCCACCTCAACATCCCACCTTTTTCTTGTTCGACCGCTGTTAATCTGCTATCAATATTTCCAATCTTCTTCTCTCTTTGTTTTCCTTCTTCCTCAATTTTTTGGAATCTCTCCTCATACTTAACCATCATTTGTTTAATATTTTCCACTTTTTCATCAGTCTTCTCTATTCTTTGTTCAATATTTTCTGTTCTTTGTTCAATATTTTCTGTTCTTTGTTCAATATTTTCTGTTCTTTGTTCAATATTTCCTGTTCTTTGTTCAATAATATCTGATTTTGTCTTAAGTTCTTGAATTCCTTGCATAATCATCTGTAACTGTAAAGTTATTTTTTCTTGTTCCTTATCTTGCTTCAACATTGTCTGAATTAAACGTTGTCCTCCAGCTGGTGGGGAAGCAGAGGTAGAAGCAGCAATGCCAGATGGTATTGGTTTCTTGCTCATTTCAATGTTTCCAAAACTTCAAATTCTTCTTAACTTTTAACCCAACTGGTAGAGCAGCCAATTATAATCCAAAATGGAGAACTCCAATAGTAAAAAACACGAAACCAAAGAAGAAACAGAAAAAAAGGAAGAAGAAAGATCTTCAGGTTCTTCTAGACCCTAATCCAATTACGAGATAGTCCACCATAAAAAAGGAAAAAATAGAAAGGAAAAAACAAACAAATCCAAAAGATAATAATATTGATTAAGAGCAAAAGAAAAAGGAAAAAGCAAAAAGAGAAAAAAGAAAAACAAAAAACAAAAAGTTCCTTCAGGTTCTTCACACCTTAATCCAATTAAAAAATCTCAATAATCCAAAAAATAATCCAAAAAAGGAAGAAGAAAAAAAAAAAAAAATCAACCACGACAACAGAATAATCCAAAAAGATAAATATGAAAAGCAAAAAAGTCCCAATAAAAAGGAAAAAAAAATAAAGAAGAAAAGAGAAAAAACTCTGAGGCTTTCCCTTTAAAGTAAAAGGCAAAAATAAAAATATTACTAAAAATTAAGATTTAAAAAAAAAGCTAGCGAATGGGGTACATATAAGAAAACACACTGCACTAAGAGAAAGTTTTAAGTGTAACTTAGCAAGTGACTTGAACTGATATTGTCCCTCTGACATTCTCTTATGTAAGGGAGATCTGGGAATTAATCTACAAGGGTGTCTTGATGAGAATCCACCATAATCAGTATTTAATTATGATGAAGATTGTGGTGTATATGCAGGGGTTGTGCCTGGTTGCTGGGTGGACATGGTCATGGTGTAAGTTAGTGGCCTACTGGAATTTCTGGTAGCACCATTTTTCACCTTCCTCAGGGTCCAGAGCCTCATTTTTCACCTTCCTCAGGGTCCAGAGCCTCATTTTTCACCTTCCTCAGGGTCCAGGTTCCTTGAGCCTCTGGGAGGGCAAAAATGGCCTCCCCTGGGATCCGGAAGCTGGAAACAGGCCTGTTTCCACACTTCCAGAAGGCCTTGTTTCCCTCCCCCCCTCAGAGCCTCTGTGTGGGCCCTCTCCTTACTTGCATCCAAAACAGGCCACATGGAGACCCCTGAAAGGAGTGGGCAGTTAGTTCAACTACTAGTTTGGCGAACCAGATGTAAATTTAACATCCAGTTTGCCCAAACCGGTCCAAACTGCCCGAATCCCACCCCTGTGTGTATGCAATCAAGTTGTTGACTCTTAGAGAGTACATAAATAGATCATCTCCACAAAGATCTGCCCATAATCGGTCTTCAAAACTTCCAACAGTGCATCTGTCATTGACATTACTGCCAGTTGTCCTCTTCTTCTCTTTCCTTCCACCTATGCCAACATCAAAGCCTCCTCCAGAGAGCTAAGTCTTGGCATAATAGGTCTGAAATAAGCCTTGTCCACTTCACATAGTGTGAGCCTGGTCACTTGTGCCTCAAGTGAGACGTCTCAATTCATTTGTTTGGTGGTCTTTTGGTTGGCTGGGTAATTCTGGGAGTTGAAGTCCACAGGTCTTAAAGCTTCCAATGTTGGACACTCCTGCTCTGAAAAATTCTTCCTATTAAGTGAAAATCTCCTTGGAGAGATTGTATAGCCTGAAAGGCAGGATATAAAAGATTTTAATTGAGAAATAAATGCATTATTGAGGCATTGGTTGCAGAGACATTTATTTATCTGGACTTAATAACACTGCCCATTCCATTCCATTTATATCTAGGAAACATTTTTATTCTTCTCTTTAACCAAAAGAGATCCAAAAATCTCATTAATATGAAGCCGTTCCTGTCGTCAGGCTTACAATTTATTTCATTGTTATTTGAAGAAACACTAAGACCAATCTTCTGTTGAGTTGAGTTAAAGATAAGTTCTTCCTTCTTTCTTCTTCTATTCTTTTTGCCAATTATTCTTCCCCCAATTTCTTCCACACCCCTTAGCAACCTTTATTCTAACTCCGCCTTCCCCAACCTTCCAGCTTCCAGAAACATTTGATTTCTTCAGCATTTCTTCTTGTAGAAGATCTGCACATGGGAGAACATGCCAATCCTGACCATCTTGATTGGACATGCTGAATAGCTGTAGAACAGGGGTCTCCAACCTTGGCTCCTGGAAGCCTGGCGGACTTCAACTCCCAGAGTTCCACAGCCAGCTGCTGTGGAATTCTGGGAGTTGAAGTCCGCCAGGCTTCCAGGAGCCAAGGTTGGAGACCCCTGCTGTAGAATTTCTTCCCAACAAGAAGATGGAAGGCTGGGATTGGAGATGTTTTGATGGGAAGAAAACATTAAATGGCACTCAAGAAATGAATATTTTGCTATGATTTTGGGAAGGATGGTTAGGATCCCAGCTTTGTGTGCGAGAGCGTCTCTTTGTCAGTGTACCACAATATCTACTGTATTTTCTCCAGGAAGTGGTGAAGGAGATGAATCGCCTGGGAATGATGGTAGACCTATCTCACACATCTCATGAGACAGCAAAAAATGTTCTCAGGGTCTCCAGAGCACCTGTCATTTTCAGCCATTCTTCTGCCTATGCTGTCTGCCACAACTCCAGGAACGTTCCAGATGATATTCTCCTTAAGCTTGTGAGTCTTCTTTTCCAGATCATTATGCACTAAAGGAACATCTCCCTCAACCCTTTAAAGTCCTGGACTTCAATTATTCCTGGTCCCCTAAGTTGCCTATTGTCAAACAAAACATTAGGTTACAACCACTTGGTCTTTCTAATTTCAGATAATGCCCAAGGTTGCTGTAAGATCAAAAGGCATTCCTAGAACGATGGCTGATGGAAGTTCTGGGGGTTCCAAACTTGATTCATTTCCTAAAATTCCCTAGCCAGCCAGAATTGAAGTTCACAGGTCTTAAGGGTGCCCAGTCTTGTGGTAGAGAGAAGTGGTTTGCTTCTTCTCTGATGAGTTGGGACATCCTTGATAGGCATCAAGATAGACTTCCATAGTACATGAATTGGTTGTGGACTCTGTGTGGCCTAATGCTGATTTTGCACTGGATCCCATTCCAGATATGTTCCCTTGACATGGACCTATTTTTATTTTCCCTTAGAAAGTTTCTTGAAAAGTGACCCAACTATTTTAAAGAATTTCCATACAGTTGCTATATATGTACCCCATGTGCGCCAAAACAATTGGGGGGGGGGGAATCAAATCTGAAGCATTGCACAGCCCTCGGAACAGGATGTTTGACTTATTTAATCTTTCCTTTGTTTTAGAAACAGAACCATGGAATTATAATGGTGACATTCCCTGCGAAGTTTTTTGCTCATGACAGTAATACAGTTAACATTTCAACTGTTGCAGGTTTGCAAACATTGTGCTTTGGGGTGGGCTTCAAACATTTTTAGCCAAGGGTTCTCTGCCCAGTTGCTGGGTGGGCGTGGCCTAATTGGCCTCCTGCACCATGGTGTGTGTGTGTGGGGGGTGTTTTTGCCTTCCCCGGGCTCTGGAGGTTTTCCTCGAGCCTCCAGGAGGATGAAAATGGCCTCCCTGGATTCCGGTGGCTTTCTGGAAACCGGAAATGCACCCATTTCTGCCCTTCTCGAATTTCCGGAAGGCCCATTTTTCACCCTCCCCAAACTTCTGTGCATGCCCTGTACTGACCTGCATCCAAAATGGGCCACATGGGGACTCCTGGGAGGGGAGGGGAGGAGTGGGCAGAGCCAGCCAGGAATGGGATGTCCAAACTGCAATGAATCTTAGGGGCTCTCCCGAACCCCTGGGAAACCTCAGCAGCCCAGCCCTGATTGTGCTGCCCCTATATAGGGGTAGTCCTTGATTTACAACTGTTCATTCAGCAACTGTTTCAAGTTACAAGGGCACTGAAAAAAGTGACCCACAACCAATCCATGCACCTAAGTCCATTGCAGCATCTCCAAAGTTATGTGCCCCAGATTTGAGCACTTAGCAATTGATATAGGTATTTATGATGATTGTAGCAACCCTCCAAGTCATGTGATCATCATTTGCCATCTTTCCGAGCTGGTTTCTGACAAGTAAAGTCAATGCGGGAACTTGGATAAAGCATTGTCAGGTGCTTTATGGTTCAGCACCATTTATGTAGGTTGCAACAGAAACGATTTATTGAAGCCTGCGCACAGGAATCTGGTCGACTAAATTGTATTCGGACCAATAAAGGGGCTGGAGTTGGATCATTTGTGGCAAGATAAAGACTCTGAACTGATGAGATGTTTTACTCCACCTTCCAACTCTGCCTGCTTGTCTCCTAGAAGTATTTTCCCTTTGTCAGTGCTATGTTCTGATGCTATCTCATTGTCTTCTTTTTTTGTTGTTGAAAAAAAATCCAGATCACTTTGACCACATAAAGAAAATTGCAGGTTCAGTTTCAATAGGAATTGGCGGTGACTATGATGGAGAATTTCGGTTAGTAAGTGGATACAGTATTGTTTGGTGGTGTGCAAAACATTTCCCTTTCAAATTATTAGAGTTTGAAATGTAATTCATATTCAATCATTTGAGAAGTGTTTTGAACTCAAAATAATTCTGTTTTCTGAGCCCCAAAGACTTTAAACAACATTTGAATCAATCCAATTCAAAAGCAAAACCATTCTTTTGAAAGGGAAACGGAACATTTTATATCCAAAATGAGTCACCTTTGAACTTTTTTGCACATCATTATCAGGTATTTCACAAATGTATGTAAACTTTAAAGAGGTGCTCCAAACTGCCACTTATAGTATCCCCAAGAAGATTTAATATTTTTAGTTTGATAATTATACCAAACTGATATCCTTTTCATCAAAATTAAGTGAAATTACACTTGAAAAACCAGCTGCTTTCTCCTGGTGCCATCCATTTTTAGAAATTTCACCTCCTAATGTGCAAAGCCCAATGAAATCTTCAGTCCCCAAAAGAATTTAGAATATCTGTTATCTCTTTGATTCTTTAAGCAAAGTTACATAATCAGAAGGAAATACGTGCAACTCGGGGTTGAACTGTGGAGTCCTTGATATCTCTGGAGATCCTCAGTCACCCGGGTCATGCTTGTCCCAAAGTGCTTTTTCAAAAGGCAACTGGACTTGGTTTTTACTTGAAGGTGTTTCACTTCTCATCCAGGAAGTTTCTTCAGTGGGGGCCTTGGTGCTCTCTGAGCTTGGCTGTTTGCTTGCAGATGTTTCGTTGTCCAACTAGGTAGCACATTCAATGCTAGTGAGCATGATATTTGCGCTCTGTTTTTATACAGTAGCTTGTCCTGCCACTGTTGCTGGGATTGTGGTACTTCCTTGTTTAAGGAGTACATAATATCCTAAACAAGTAGGTACCATGCAGAAAACAATCTCCCAACCAAGCAGAAAACACATACATAGCCCAACACTGGTGGCAGGTCAAGTTACTGTAAGTATATAAACAAGGAGCAAAATCTACACAACTGAGGATGATATCCAGAGGTGGGATTCTACCAGTTTGCACCTATTTGCTAGAACCGGTTGTTAACATTCTAAGCAGTTTGGAGAACCGGTTGTTAGAAGAAATTACAGGGCTAATCCTGTAAGGAAGGCAGGAAGGAAACATTCTGGTGTTGCTTATAGAAACTGCCTCTCCTTTTTTATATTCTTGGCAGGACTAGACTTCCTGTCTCAGGAACATCTCTGGAGTTTTTTCCCCCTCCTTTGCTGGTATTTTGCTTGTGTGGAGTGACCATTCAAAGTTACAATGGCACTGAAAAAAAGTGACTTATGACCGTTTTTCACACTTACAACGGTTGCAGCATCCCCACAGTCATGAGAGGCCAGGCAAGGAGATGTGTGCCTCAATGAGAGGCCAGGCAAGGAGATGTGTGCCTCAATGGAAGTGATATTGAGTTGGCTACGCCCAGCCAATAACATGACCACCAAGCCATGTCCCCCAGTCCCATGACCACCAAGCCATATCCACCACCTAAGCCACGCCCACAGAACAGGTTGTTAAAAATTTGAATCCCACCCCTGATGATATCTAGTTGGGTAATGAAACATCTACACACAAACAACCAAACCGAGAGGTCATCAGGGATTTCAAAGTTATTTTTAAAAAGGGTGAGCTAAAAAGCCTTTTACTTCCTTTACAGAGAGTCATTTGGCTTGCTTGATCATTTCCTAATGCATTTCTCCATTACCACCAGCTGCAGCTACATGTTATAACATCAGGCTTCAAAGTTGATGAGTGTGCTTGATTTAGCCTGACAGTTATGAGCAATGAGCTCCTCATTTTAGAAAGCAGATGCTCTCTGACCTCTCCCCATCCTTCTGAGCCTGCGGGTTGCCTTGCGTTGGCTGTTTGGCCTAGTGGTCTATCCCAATTTCTCATATGCCGTGAAGCTGGGAAAGAGTTTTAATCCAGCAGGGCAAAAAAATAGGACCAGCAAATTTAAGCTACAAAATTCCAGAGGATCTTTTGATAGAAGAAAGCTTTCATTCTGTTGGTTGGCTATAACAGCTGTCCTGTTAAGGAGGTAGGTAGCAATAGCACTTAGATATATATATACCGCTTCACAGTGCTTTACAGCCCTCTCTAAGCAGTTTACAGAGTCAGTCTCTTGTCCCCAACAATCTGGGTCCTCATTTTACCCACCTCGGAAGGCTGAGTTAACCTTGAGCTGGTGAAAATCAAACTTCCAAACTGCTGGCAGCCAGCAGTCAGCAAAAATAGCCAGCACTACCGCATTCTTAAATTAAATAGCGAGTTTTGTGGTACATGCTGGCACCCTTCTGAATAAACAATGGGTCATAGCTAAGCAGAAGTGCGCTTATATGACAATCAACTATTGACTGTGACCTGTGGTGGAATTCAGCCAGTTCGCATCCGTTCGATAGAATCGGTTGTTAACTTTCTGAGCAGTTTGTGGTTTTTGGAAGAAATCATTAGAACAGAGAACTGGTTGTTAAAATTATTTGAATCCCACCACTGACTGTGACGTTCTTTGTCCTATCACCAGCCTCAAATTAAAATTCACCTATTACTTTTGATATTTTTCCTATCCGGGAAAGTATATTTTGTCCTTCCCCTCCACAGGGTAGATATGGAGAAGTGGGCTAGTCATAGCATTGACACAAGTCTTTTTCAGGAAAATCATTACATGAATGGTAGTTTCATGGTGTGAGAATGTTTTGCAGATTTTTAAATATCTGTGAAAATAACCTTGCTCTATCCAAAAGGGACCCTTTATATTTATCCTAACCTTATCAAAAATCATTTAGATATGACAAACCATTCTATTAAAAAAAAAAACACACACACACAAAGTGCAACTGGATAAAAATATTGGAATTGCCCAGCTCCTTTCTTTAAAAATACATTTATAGAATGTTTGTGAGTCTCTCATAAGCAGCCACTTTACTAGAGGCAAAAGGTGACAATGAATTTTCTTACTTCCTAATCTGGCTGTGGTTTTGCTAATAAATAGAGCTTTAGTTTGTGCCACTCATGTCTTGACTGACAGATTTCCTAAGGGACTGGAAGATGTTTCAAAATATCCAAACTTAATTGAAGAACTGCTGAGGAGAGGCTGGACCAAGGAAGAACTTCGTGGCGTTCTGAGGGAGAACTTACTTCGTGTTTTCAAAGAAGTAGAAAATGTAAGAGCTTCTAATTCTATGACATTTGATTCTTAGCTTTGCTCTTTTAAGGAATATTAATTGCTGATGACACACACCATAAAATGCTACTTCTCTTGGTTCAAGGATGGCAACAAGCTTGGCGTGAGCCTAGAGTGGCCCCAAAGAGTGAGATGGGTGGTACACAAAGGTCATAAATATGGTTTCAGATGTTTGTATTTTATGCAAAGGGATTTGTGAGTTTGGCCCTAACTCTGAACTTCCCTAGGCGAAGAAGAGCTTGCAAGAGAAGGCAAGTGAAGTAGAAATCCCACTTGAACAGGTGGATCAAGACTGTCGCCTACAGCTGAGACCTCCAGCTTCATCAAGGAACAATTCCTGTAGATTGATTTGCATGGGGCTACTCAAGAGCCTTGTGTTCACTCTGGGAATGTACATGATGTTACCCTGATCTTGATACTGACAACGGTGCCAAGGGCTGCTTCTTCCAAAGTTAAGATACAATAGTTACGAAGAACAATACTACTAATTGCCACTAAGTCTGGGACCTTCAATGCTTCCTGCTTCATTTTGCACAAAAGGCTAAAAGAATGAGCCAAAGCAGTGGTGGGGTTCAAAAAATTTCTACTACCGGTTCTGTGGACATGGCTTGGTGGGCATGGCAAGGGAAGGATACTGCAAAATCCCCATTCCCTCCCCACCCCATTAACCTGCTTTCCAGCTCCATTCTCCTGTGCAGGGTAACCAAAGAAGACTCAGTCAATCAGCTGGGACTTGGGAGGCAGAAAAGAGATGGGGGAGGGGCCAGTCATAGTTGGGATTTGCCGATTCTCTGAACTACTCAGACTTTTGCTATTTTTCGTGCATGCAGCCAAAAACAGAAGAAGAAAGAAGCAGGAAGAAGCAGCCAGGTGGCCAGGCCAGGTGCATGGGGTGAGTGAGGCAAGTCCCCACCTCTGCCCTTTCCCCCCTCCCCTCACTACCTTGTGTTGTTCTCAATGCAAGCAACACAAGCTTTGTATTTCCATGCAGCCTGAATTAATTGCTCAATCCTTTCTGAGAAAGTTCCTCTTTCTGCCGATAACAGGGAGTAGCTACATTTGCAAATTAAGCCTCTTCCTGCTTTGAGCGATGACCTTTTGTTTTTTTTCAGGGAAAGTGGTTTTTTTAGAGGGACCTTCAGCTGAATCACTGGGGAAAAGCAAACCTTGCGTGCCCAAGTTCTTGTTTTCTTCACTCCTCCTTAGAAAGAAGGAAGTCCCCACATGGTGTTCAATCAAAGCTTGTGAGATTATGTCAGCACTTCATTCTCTATGTTGGCTGCCTCTGCCTCCAGATTCAAATCCAAGCGTGGTTTCAATCGCTTAGGAGCAGGTTATCTCAAGGAACACTTCCCCCCCCCCCCATAAGTACATACCAGACCTAAAGATCATCTAATGAAGTCTTCTTCTGGGTTGGCCCATCAAAGGAGGTAGGGTGTTCCTTTAAAAGGGGTGTGCGTGTCAACCGTTTTTGTGGTGATACCCCATTTGCAGAGCCAGTGTGGTGTAGTGGTTAAGGCATCAGGGTACAGACTGGGAGACTGGGGGTTTGAATCCTGCCTTGGGCATGAAGCTAGCTGTGTGATCTTGGGCCAGGCACTTTCCCACAGCCCCAGGGAGGAAGCAATGGCCAACCACTTCTGAAAAACCTCACCAAGAAATCTGCAGGGACTTGCCCCAGGTAGTCTCTGAAAATTGGACACAATTGAATGGAAGAATTTTGTTTTGCAGAATTCCTCTCCCAGACTTGATGGGCACCCACACACTTTTGGGGTGTCCCTAAGGCAAGGTATCTTCTAGTCTTCTTTCCTAACTTTAAACTTGCTTGTAGGGACCAAGAATTTGCGGGTTCAGCAGCAGCATTTTGCACTGGATGGGCCAATGTTCTTATTCTGAAGGGCTTTCTTTCTTTCTTTCTTTCTTTCTTTCTTTCTTTCTTTCTTTCTTTCTTTCTTCTCTCTTTCCCTCTCATTCCCTCCTTCCCTCTTTCCTTCCTTCCTACTTTCTTTCCTTCCTTCCCTCCCTCCTTCCTTCCCTCCCTCCCTCTTTCTTTCTTTCTTTCTTTCTTTCTTTCTTTCTTTCTTTCTTTCTTTCTTTCTTTCTTTCTTTCTTCTTCCTTCCTTTCTTCCCTGTATTCATCTTTCTTCCCTGTATTCCTTCCCTGTATTCCTCTTTCTTTCTTTCTTTCTTTCTTTCTTTCTTTCTTTCTTTCTTTCTTTCTTTCTTTCTTTCTTTGCATACTTTATTACAAGTTTGAAAAATAAAGAAGAAAAACACAAAATGAAACCAAATAGCCACAAAAAAATTAAAAACACACACATACAACTGAGAAATAAACATATTAACAAAAGGGGGAAAAACTAAAGCCTAAACATATCTGTAACAAGTGCTAAACCAACCATCAAAAATTCAGAGGTACACAAAAATAAGACTCTGTGCTTGTCAAATGCCATGAAATACAGGCCAGCAGGAAACATGTTGCATCATTTTAGGGTGAGCAGCAACAATTACTTTCCTGAAGAGAAGAGTCAATGCCATTTCAGCCAATTTAATTGTATGAACCCAGAAAATTAGGGACAATTGAATTAATAATGATCAGGCAAACCCTGTCAAGAACTGAAGGCATTACTCCATTCAGAGTCCCTCCAGTCTGCCTTGGCTACTTAGAAGATGAGGAAGGAAAGCTGTGTTGGTTTCCTTTTTCATTTCTTGATAAAAAGTTTCTGCTCTTGAAAGAGCCTATGAGAAGCTGAACAAAACAATCTTGCATTGTTCGTTCAGATTGGCTAAGCCAGCCATCCTGTTCCTGGTAATGGCACTTATTAGAAGCTGGGCTGGGCTGTGTCCAAGAAGAAAGGAAAAAGAGCCAAAATGTCCCCATTCCAACCTGTCCCAAACTTTTTTTGCTTTTTGTTTTGCTTCAAAATATTAAGAAAAGTCTCCTTCAAGTTGAGTTCTAATCTATATGACAACTGCATTGTTGTAGGATTTGGGGCATTATGATGAGGTGGATGTGTGCAATGGCTCAGAAATTAAAGATGCTGAGCTCATCAGCTGTAGCCCAAGCTACAGACTCGAACTCCACGCAATGGGGTAAGCTCCTATCCCTTGCCCCAGCTCCTACCCACTTTGCAGTTCAAAAGCATGCAAATGCAAGTAGATAAACAGGTACCACTTCTGTGGGAAGGCAACAGGATTCCATGAGCCTAGGTCCTAGGCCCATGATGGCGAACCTATGGCACGCATGTTGGAAGTGGCACACAGAGCCATTGCCCCAGAGCAGATTCACTGCGCAGGCATGCGCGGCGCCCACCCACCAGCTAGTTATCAGATAGCTGCTGAGCATGGGGGCAGGGCGCATGCAGGAGATGCATGCGTATGCGCAGAAATGCATGATGTGCATGGGGGGGTCACGCATGCATGTGCAGGGGGTGTTGGGGCACCCATGTGCATGGCCTTATGGGTGATGGCATGCATACATGTGTGCGCATGTGTGCATGCACATTTTTGGCACACAAGGACGAACAGGTTTACCATCACTGCCCTAGGCAGAGGTGGTATTCAGCAGGTTCTGGGCAGTTCTGGAGAACCAATAGTGGAAATTTTGAGTAATTTGGAGAACCGGCCAATCCCACCTCTGACTGACCCCGCCAACCCCATCTATCCTCTGCCTCCCACTGAGTCCCAGCTGATTGGCTGGGTCTTCTTTGTTTGCTGTCAGCTGGTGCTCCATTCAAAATCCAAGAAAGAAATACTTAGACTCCATTAATCAGAGAAAAAATATCTCTTACTGGAAATCCAGTGGTAGCAACAAAAGAATTCTGAATCTGAGAAAATGGGCGCGTAAATCACACATACAAAGTCATGGCAACGTTCCCACCCCCAATAGTTCAATCGGATCATCCAATTAAAAGTGGTGTACAGCATCATGTGGTCATCTCCAGGTGGTGATGAGGCTTCTGTCCGTTGACCTTGGCATACTTTGATAAAGCGTTGCAGCTGCGCATAGCATAGGATAGAAACCTAAGCACGAATCTTCCCCCTACCAACTTATACAGTTCTGTTTTGTAACACCTCCAGCTCGCTTCCCATAACCATGTCCCCCCCTCCTCCCCCCGTTACTTATGACAGCCGAAAGATGCAAAGCAAAGGAAGAAAATCTTGAAGGGTGACAGTTGCCCTGTGCAGGAGAAGGGAGCTGGAACACAGGTTAGTGGGATGGGGAGGGAATGGGGATTTTATAGTATCCTTCCCCTGCCAGGCCCACCAAGCCACGCCCAAGCCACGCCATGCCCACCAAGAACTGGAAGTAAAAAAATTTTTGAATCCCACCGTTTGTAACCCTGGGTTGGATGCCTTAATCGGTACAGTGCATCCCTGGAAAGTAACTGCACAAGCCCAGCAGTGGTCTTGGCAAAATTTTCAGAAGTGCTTTGCCATTACCATCTGTCTAGGGCAGAGAGAGTGTGACTGGCCCAAGGTCACCCAGTGGGTTTTGTGACTAAGACAGGACTAGGAGTCCCTGTCTCCCAGTTTCTAGCCTGATGCCTTCACCACTACAACACACTGGCTCTCGCTGCTTGAATTATGACTAGTCCAAGAAAATGGAAGGAGTCTGGAAAAAGAATAATGTCTCAGGGGGTCAAAAAAAGTCAAGAGAATGTCCACAACCAACAGAATTGAAATCTGGCCTCTTTTTACATGTGTCACATCCGCCATCTTGGATTAATCATCATAGGATGTATGAAAGAGGCAGAATTATATTACTATTACAATTCTTAGTATTAAGTTTTAGGGATGTGGAAACAGAATAGAACCATCTGGGGGCTTGCAGGGCTAATTTCCATCAGGAATAATTGTGATAAGGCAGAGGCGGGCAGCTATAGCCACTTTACCACCTCAGGATTCCAACTCCCAGAATTCATGGCTGACTCGGGAATTCTGGGAATTGAAGTCTATGCGGGGTGGGATTCTACCAATTCGCACCTATTCACTAGAACCGGTTGTTAACATTCTAAGCAGTTCGGAGAACCAGTTGTTAGAGAAAATTACTGGCCTAATCCTGTAAGGAAGGCAGGAAGGAAACATTCTGGTGTTGCTTACAGAAACTGCCTCTCCATTAACCCTTATTACATTCTTGGCAGGACTAGACTTCCTATCTCTGGAACTTCTCTGGAGATTTTTTTTCCCTTCCTTTGCTGGTACTTTGCTTGTGTGGAGGGACCGTTCAAAGTTACAATGGCACTGAAAAAAGTGACTTATGACCGTTTTTCACACTTACGACTGTTGTAGCATCCCCACAGTCATGAGAGGCCAGGCAAGGAGATGCGTGCCTCGATGTGAGTGATGTTGAGTTGGCCACGCCCAGCCAATAACATGACCACCAAGCCACGTCCACCGGGTCACATGACCACCAAGCCACGCCCACCAACTAAGCCACGCCCACAAAACCAGTTGTTAAAAAAATTGAATCCCACCCCTGAGTCTACGGGTCATAAAATTGTTGTAGTTGCCTGCCTCTGTGATAAAGGCCAGAATAGAAGAATAAATCAAGGAGGACAAAAACCAGAAAGAGGCAGAAGCCAGCAGCAAATATAAATCAAAAGAGGTTCAAAAGCAGATTAAAAATAATTCTATCAACTTCTAATTATGCTATAACTCAAAATTAGCTTTAACCAGGAGCCGGAAACCAATCTTTAGTCATGCAACTGGGGGAAAAGAAGGGAAGCCATTATATACAGGAAGCCCTTACCAATTCATTTGTGGACAAGGAAAGGTAAAATTAGATTGAGATCCGATGTAATCAAATGCTGAGCTTTTGATTGTGCTTTTTTTCAAGGGGTGTTCTCAAAAAGCATAAGAAAGTTCTCCACGCGGGATAGCATCCAGTTTTCCTATATTCATTTCCTTTTAAAGGGCAAATCCCTTCCTGATTCAAAGGTATACGGGCAGGGGTGGGATTTTTAAATTTTTTAACAACCGGTTCTGTGGGCACGGCTTAGGTGGTTGGCATGGCTTGGTGGCAGGGATGGGATCCAACCAGTAGAACTACCGGTTCTGTTGCTCGGCGTTGCCCAAGTGCAATTTACGACCTGCTGAGCTGCCCGGACAGCTGAGCAGCGCCATGGGTGGGTAGGCAGCGGTTGGAAAAGCCCCTTTTTCCTGCTTTTTCAACTGCAGCTGTGTCGTGCAAAGCAGATGAGGTTGAAAATGCAGGAAATAAAGGTCAGGTAAGAGCCCCGGCGAGCAGGTGGGCCAAACCAGCAGCAGACATAGAACCGGTTCTATGTATGTTCTCTGTCTGCTGCTCTTCAGAACTACCAGTTCTACAGAGGTGGACAGAACGGGTAGAATCCCACTCCTGCTTGGTGGTCATGTGACTGGGTGGGTGTGGCCAACTCAACATCACTCACATCGAGGCACGCATCTCCTCACCTGGCCTCTCATGACTGTGGGGATGCTGCAACAGTCGTAAGTGTGAAAAATGGTCCTAAGTCACTTTTTTCAGTGCCATTGGAACTTTGAATGGTCACTCCAAACACGCAAAGTACCAGCAATGGAGGGGGAAAAACTCCAGAGAAGTTCCTGAGACAGGAAGTCTAGTCCTGCCAAGAATGTAATAAGGGTTAATGGAGAGGCAGTTCCTGTAAGCAACACCAGAATGTTTCCTTCCTGCCTTCCTGACAGGATTAGGCCAGTAAAAATTTCTTCTAACAACCGGTTCTCCGAACTGCTTTGAATGTTAACCAACTGGTTCTAGCAAATAGGTGCGAACCTGTAGAATTCCCACCCCTGTAATACAGGTAGTCCTCGCAATCATGTGTTTAGTGACGTTCTAAGTCAGTGGTGGCAAACCTTTTTCGGGTCCCGTGCTGACAATTGCATGCTTGTGCGCTCACATGCCAGCACCCAGGAAGCAATGCATGCTGGGGCCCCCACATCCCCTCTGCATGAGCATGCAACCCCTCCACTCACGCCATGCATCTGCGCATGCATGTGCAACCCCTCCACTCACGCCATGCATCTGCGCATGCATGTGCAACCCCTCCACTCACGCCATGCATCTGTGCATGCGTGCAATCACCCTGCATGCACCTCACATCTCTCTGCATGTGCACATAATCACCCCTTGCACCATCCATCTGCGCATGCATGCACAATCTCCCCTTGTTCCATGCCTCTCTGCTCATGCGCACATGTCTCCTCGGCCCCCTCACTCATGCACACCAGATACCCGACAATCAGCTGTCGGGCAGGGGTGCACATGCTTGCACAATGGGGCTCTTCCAGGCAAGCTCTTGCATGCTGGCAGAAGTGACTCAGCGTGCCACTTCCGGCACACATGTACATAGGTTCACCAACACAGTTCTAAGTTATAACCGCACAGGAAAAAAAGCGACTCAGGGCAGTTTTTCACACTTATGACCATTGTAGTATCTCCACCAACATTCAGATGCTTGGCAACTGACTCATATTTGTGACGGTTGTCATATCCCTGGGTCATGTGATCTTTTGGGAGCTGCTGACAAGCAAAGTCAATGGGGAAGGCAGATTGACTTAACAAACTCAATATCTGGAGTGATTCACTTCATAATTGTGTTAAGAAAGGTTGTAAAATGGGGCAAAATTTACTTAGTGCTGCCTGGGTTAGCAACAAAATTTTGGGGTCAAACGTCATCATAAACCGAGGACTGCTTGTATAGGAATGTGCTACTTATCTGTTATATAAAAGATCTGGGAGAACCAGATAAATGGTTCTTAGTTAGGAACTGAGGATTTCATCACTTTCAACCAAACTGCATGGACAGTTGGTCAGTTTCAGAGAGATTTTGTGACTCTTTAAGGAGAAGACGAATGTCCTTAGAAAATATATATATATATATCTATATCTAGAATCAAATGAAGACCTTTTTGAGAATCTATGTGCCATTCTGTGTGCACAAAAAAGCCCCAATGTTTTTATTTTCATTTTTGCGTGTAAGGAAAACAGCAAGATGGAGAAAGACAAGAGTAAGAAAAAGTTATCTGCTCTCTGTTCTTATTGTTATTTTATCTGAGGAAGAATAAGTGAAGGATTTGAGAATTCTTTTATTTTTAAAAAAAAACAATTTTAAACAACAAACATAAACAAACACTAAACATGCAACATTGAATAAAATCTTCTTTCCATTATACAGTGTGTTTGTTGGTACATATCTCTTGTGCACAATATCAATAGTCATTCCATCCTATTTTGAGTTACAATTCAAATCATATACAGCTACTATCCATTTAATATCATATTATTATCAAATCATTATCAGACTGTTGTTGCCAATTTATCTCATTTTTTTGAGCAGAATTCAACTATTATAAAGCCTAATTTATAATATCATTCATTTTCATGTAATCAAGCAATATCATATTGTAGTAATCACTTATAACATATCTTTATATTATTTTAAGGACTTGAGAACTCTTTATGGCATATGCATTGTCTTGGTTTACTGATTAATTTCTAGAAGCTTGAATATTTCCAAACATCCTCTTGTATTCCATATTCTTAACCCTATGCTGAAATTCTCCATTTTCCTTTTCCATTCATTTCTTCAGCACCAGGTCTTCCTTTATTTACATTCAATTTGCTCGCCTCTGATTGTATTTGCAGAACACATTAAACTCCATAACTTTAAGCTTTGTTTACCAAAATATCCCAAATGTTATTGCATTTCCACCATGTAATTTCATCATCTGAGTTTGCACAACAAAAAGAACCACCATAAAACAAGACAAGGTTAAAAATTACTCATGTTTGGCCTGTTGTCAAACACACCCATGCTTGTGTCTAATCTGAATTGTCTAGAAAAATGTTAACTCCGTAGGTTAAATCATCCTCATTTAATCTCACATCTCTTCCAGGCAAGGCAAAATGATAAGGAATGGTTTCCCTTGCAGGCCAAATAAAACATTTAATCTGCATTGATAATATATGCAAAGCAAGCAACTATGACCCTTTTTAGAATTATCCTTCCAAAATCTTAGCTTACTGTTATGCACAAATGAGGGGTCTTTGTATTCTCTGAGCTTGTTTTCTTGCAGATGTTTTATTACCCAAAATAGGTAGTGTACAGTATGAAACATCTGCAAGAAAAAAACCAAACTCAGAGAGCCCCCTAGAACTCTTTATTTCAACCCCGAGCTACAGATATTCTCCTTTATCGATAAAAGCAACTACAGGCACCCCTCAACTTGCAACCACAAAACTGAGCCCAAAATTTATGGTGCTAAGTGAGAATTTTGCGGTGAGTCTTGCCCCATTTTATGACTTTTCTTGCCACAGTCATTAAGTGCAGTTGTTAAATTAGTAATACCGTCGTTAAGTAAATCTGGTTTCGCCATTGGGTTTGCTTGACGGAAGGTTGTATAAGGGGATCATATGATCCTGGGATCAGCGGTGGGATTCAAAATATTTTTACTTAATTACAAAATATTTTACCAGTTCTGTGGGCGTGGCTTGATGGGTGTGGTGTGGCTTGGTGGGTGTGACTGAGTGGGCATGGCAGGGGAAGGATACTGCAAAATCCCCATTCCCTCCCCACCCCACTAACCTGCTTTCCAGCTCTGTTCTCCTGTGCAGGGCAACCAAAGAAGACCCAGCCGATGGGGACAGGGCCAGTCAGAGGTGGGATTTGCTGGTTCTCCAAACTACTCAAAATTTCCGCTACTGGTTCTCCAGAACTGGTCAGAACCGGCTGAATACCACCTCTGCCTGGGAGACCGCAACCGTCATAAATATGAGTCAGTTGTCAAGCATCTGAATGTAAATCACATGACCATGGGGATGCTGCAATGGCCGTAAGTGCGAAAAATGGTCACGACTCACTGTTTATTTATTTAAAATATAAGTAAGGTTCTGTCTCTTTATTTTCCTCGTAATCATCATATGGTTCCTTCTGCTACATTCCTCCCCTCCTTCCCAATTTTCCTGCCTTCATCACATTCCTCAATACAGTTGCCTTTCCTCCCTGGAAAGTGTCGGAGAAGAGTCAGCCAATATGTCCCTTCCCCAAAATCTGGTTCTGTAATCAGAGCCTCATCTTTACTTTTCTCCCTTAACTGTGGAAAGGAATTTCTGCAAGAAGCCAAGTACAGAATGAATGATCTAATCTTGTCTAGTGAAGAGAAAGACCAGGGGAGACAGGAGAACAGTCTTCCAATATTTGAGGGGCTGCCACAGAGAGGAGAAAGGGGTCAAACTGTTTTCCAAAGCACCCAAAGGGCCAGACAAGGATCAATGGATGGAAACTGAACAAGGAGAGGTTCAAGTTGGAAATAAGGAGGAATTTTCTGACAGTGAGAACAATCAACCGATACAATCAAGATCAAGTGAGGTACTAATACCACTTTATAAAGCCTTATAAGACCACACCTAGAGTATTGCGTCTAGTTTTGGTCACCACATTATAAAAAAAGATGTTGAGACTCTACAAAAAGTGCAGAGAAGAGCAACCAGGATGATTAGGAGACTGGAGACATGAAGAACGGTTGCAGGAACTGGGTTTGGCTAATCTAGTGAGGAGAAGGACCAGGGGAGACAGGAGAGCAGTCTTCCAATATTTGAGGGGCTGCCACAGAGAAGAGGAAGGGGTCAATCTATTTTCTAAAGCGCCCGAAGGCCAGACAAGGAATAATGGATGGAAACAGATCAAGGAGAGATTTAATCTGGAAATAAGGAGGAATTTTCTGACAGTGAGAACAATCAACCGATGAAACAGAAGTTGCCTTCAGAAATTGGAGGCTTTCAAGAAGATACTGGACAGCAATCAGTCAGAAATGGTGTAGGGTCTCCTGCTTAGGCAGGGGGTTGGACTGGATGACCTACAAGTTCCCTTCCAACTCTGTTTATCTAAAATCTAAAAAAATCTGTACTGCACTTTCTTGCAAAAAGGGAGGGGGAAAGCAATTTTGATTTGGGGGGGGGGCTCTTCATCTAAAATTAGCCTGCATGGCTTACCAAACCTGGGGTCCCTTGCAGAGGGAGAATTATCTGTTCAATGTCAAGAATCCAAGATGAGCATTTCCAATCCAAATTCAAATTACCAAATTCACAGTGTTTGGAACATGCTGGAATTTCTAGCCCGTATGTACTCTTGAAGCAGTGATATCTATGCTGGCTTGGGCATGTTGTGAGGATGGCTGATGATCGGACTCCAAAAGACCTCATGTATGGAGAATTAGTGCAGGGAAAGCACCCTAAAGGGAGACCACAGTTACGATATAAGGATATCTGCCAGGAGGATCTAAAGGCCTTGGGAATGGACCTCAACAGCTGGGAAATCTTGATCTCTGATAGTTCAGCTTGGAGGCTAAAAACACAGCATGGCCTTCTCCAATTTGAAGAAGAGACACTCTTGGCAAGCTGGCAAAGGGGCAGTCCGGGAACCAGGGAAATCTGGAGTGCTGGCCAGTGAAATCTGGGGTGCTGGGCTGTGTCTGTCCTCAGTGTGGAAGGGATTGCAAGTGTCAAATTGGCTTTTTTAGCCACGCTAGCTGCTGTTTTAGGACCTCTTTTCAGAGCACGATACCATAGTCTCTTGAGATTGAAGGATGCCAATAAATTCACAGTGTTTTATCATTAGCTGCATAGCTCAAAGGGATACTTAGAGTGAACATGGATGAGCATAAACCCTTTTGCATTCCTCTCCCCAAGTCCAATTCAATTTCAGCTTTAACAACAACACTAGAGCGCACAACAGATATAAACTAAATGTAAATCGCTCCAAACTTGATTGCAGGAAGTATGATTTCAGCAACAGAATGGTCCATGTCTGGAACTCACTACCTGATTCTGTTCTTACCTGCTCAAACCCCCACTCCTTTACCCTCAAACTAACCACTATTGACCTCACCCCATTCCTAAGAGGTCTGTAAGAGGCGTGCGTAAGCGCACAATCGTGCCCACCGTCCTTGTCCTATTATCCCCAATTATTAGTTCCTTTTTCTTGTATTTAAACTTATGTTTATTCTTGTTTCTGTCATATTGTAAGTTTTTGACAAATAAATAAATAAAATAAATAAATTCAGCCCAGAGGAAATTATGTCTTGGTTCATACATTATATTATATCATGGTTTGTTTGGTAAAGCACACTGGGCTGCTTTTGTAACTGCATAAACCATGATTTGCCATGATTCTGCTCCCATAGCCTGCTAAGCCAAAACCACTAACCATGTTAAGCCTCCCTGCAGTGTGTGAACCCATCTCTGTTTGGTTTCACAAATCGCAAGTAAGGCAGCCCATTGTGTGACTCCTGCCTAAAGTTAGCAAACAGACCTCTCAATCAGGTAAATATTTACCTCCCAGTCAGCATGAAGACATGGAAATGTCTAAATAAAGAGGAGGATGTTGTTATTATAGCAGAATTATTGGCAGCTGAACAGTAGCTGAGTTCACATTCTGGAGTAAGTGCATAACACCCCAAACACAGCTGAGTTCATGGTCTACAATAATCCATGTTATGCTGAATAAACCCTGATCAGTTGCATTCACATAACACCTCAAACCCAGTATTCACACTCTGGAATAAGCCATGGTGTGCTGAATAAACCCTAATCAGTTGCATTCACCCAACACTTCAAACCTAGCACCCTGGAATAAGCCATAGTGGGCTGAATAAACCCCAATCAGTTGCATTCATACAATACCCCAAACACAGCTGAATTCACGGTCTATAATAAGCCATGGTGGGCTTATAAACTCCAATCAGTTGGATTCATACAAAACCTAAAACAGATGAAACTGAGTTGACACTCTGGAATAAGCCAAGGTGGACTGAATAAACCCCAATCAGTTGCATTCACACAACCCCCCCCTCCCCAAACGAGCCAGAGTTTATTTATTTGTTTTTATTTATTTATTTTGTCAAGCAATTATAAGATAACAGGTATAAGTATAAACATAATTATGGATACATGAAATGGATACATATAAGAAAAATAAAAGAAATAAAAAAATAAACATAAACCATAGGACAGGGACGGTAGGCACGTTGGTGCCTTTGAGACGTGCAAACTTCCACCCTGGGCTCGCGCTGCAAAAGCGAGCTCGTCAGGCAAAGGGGACACGTGAATCCAGCGCGCAGGGTTGCGAAAAGCGAGGGAGACGACCCGGGTCAACTTCACCGAGTTTGGGCAAGGAAACGTCTGCAAGGGAACAACCAAGAGAGCACCAAGAACAACCTCCACCCCCCCCCTCCGGCGGCAACTCTGAGCGGCGGAAAACTCCCCCCCCCGGCCCAAACTGAAGGGCGCGCCGGCAGGAGCGGGCGAGGCGGACCCTCGGGGTCTGCGCGTCGGAGCCCGACGGCTAAGCGGCTCTGGCGCTGGCTGAGCCGAGCCGGAGTCCCATCTTCCCTCCCTCCCTCCTCCGGAGCGCTCTGGCTGGCTGCTCTGCAGTCCCTCGGAGCGGGAGTGGGGGGCGTCGCCGAGCCGCGCTTCCTGGGAGGAAGTGACCCAAGGCAGCTGGAATGCCAGCCTGGCTCGGCCGAGGCTGCCGCGCCGCGTCTCCCGCTCGCCTCGTCGAGCTGCTCCGGCCAAGCTCCGGGCGCGGCGGACGGAGAGCCAGGCGGAGACGGCAGGAGGAGGAGGAGGAGGAGGAGGAGGCTGCTCTTCCGACGTCCGGCCGCGGCCATGCCGCACTTCACCGTGGTGCCGGTGGAGGACCAGTCGCGGGCCGGCTACGATGCCTTGGAGGGGCTCAGCTGCGTGGACTACAGCCAGCCCGGGGCGGAGGGGGCACCCCGAGCCTCCTGCCAGCGGGATCCCTACGACTCGGTCAGCTCAGACGGTGAGTGGCGGCGGGGAAGCGGTTGGGGCTGGCTGGAGAGACACGCTTCCCAATGGCTCGCTCGGAGAGGCGCGGCTGCGCTTGGAGAGGCGCTTGGGCAGCTCTGAAAACGGTGCCCGAAGTGGCTTGCGAGGCACTAAGCTTTCAATCCCGGCTTGGGGGGGAACAGGAGACAAGAGGTCTCTGAGCATACGCAGAGTTTTAGAAGTGGTCCAGCTGCAAAGGAAGGCGGGGAGAGGCTGGGTGGAGTTCGGGATGCGGGGGCCTCATTTTAAGGATGGTTTCCTGAGCGGAATTGAGTCAGCTACTTCTTCTAGGATACCCACACCAACTCTTTCCTAAATTAGCATTTCTGTCCTTTTTCCTGGCTAAGGGTTTGGACTACAGTTCCCATCCTTTGGGAGATGCTGGGTGGGTAGAATAGGGGTTATTCCAGCTGGAGCGTTTATGTTTGCTCACTTGCTTAAAAGTTGAATGCTTATAGTTTTGATTATAACAATTGTGGGAGAGGAGGAGGAGGAGGAGGAGGACACAAGGAAGAAAAGGGATGGGGAGGTGGATTGCTGGCATAATAAGTTTCCCAGCCTTTATGACACAGGAAGAGGCTGGATTCACACATTGCACTAAGCCAAGGGTGTCAAACTCGATTTCATTGAGGGCCGCATCAGGGTTGTGTTTGATGGAGGGCAAGGGGAGGTCATGGCCAAAGTGGGCTTGGACAGCTTGATGTCACTCATGTTGGGGTGCTTGTAGTGGCCCGAGCACTCTGCTAGCAAAAATAGACTCCCAAGCTCCATTTTCGGCTATGACAGAATAGAATTCTTTTATTGGCCAAGCGTGATTGGACACACAAGGAATTTGTCTTGGTGCAAATGCTCTCAGTGTATATAAAAAGAAAAGATACATTTGTCAAGAGTCAAGAATCATCAGGTACAACACATAATGATAGTTATAGAGTACAATAAGCAATCAGATCATACTAGGAAACAGTCTATATAAATCATAAGGATATAAGCAACAAAGTTACAGTCATACAATCACAAGTGGGAGGGGATGGACGATAAGGAGTGATGAGAAGATTAATAGTAATAGTACTGCACACTTTGTAAATAGCTGCATAGTGCTGAGGGAATTGTTTGTTTAGCAGAGTGATGGCATTGGGGGGAAAAACTGTTCTTGTGTCTCGTTGTTCTGGTGTGCAGTGCCAGAACAGCGTTGTTCTGAGGGTAGGAGTTGAAACAGTTGATGTCCGGGAT
Source organism: Hydrophis major (assembly GCA_033807585.1). Lineage (NCBI taxonomy): Eukaryota > Metazoa > Chordata > Lepidosauria > Squamata > Elapidae > Hydrophis > Hydrophis major. The sequence continues at coordinate 8,234,080 of CM066338.1, forward strand.
GTGAGGGGTCTGTAGATACTTTCACAGCCCTCTTTTTGACTCCTGCAGTATACAAGTCCTCCATGGAAGGCAGGTTGGTAGTAACTGTTTTTTTCTGCAGTCCTAATTACTCTTTGAAATCTGTGTCTGTCCTGTTGGGTTGCAACTGGATCAGCAGCTCCGTGGGATCTGCGTCCTGCAAGAGCCTCCTACAGTCCTCTGCCAGCAAAAACAGAGCTTGGGATGGCCGTGCAGAGACACTGTGGGCTGATCCTTCACTGTTTCCAGGGTATCCCCATGGACCAGATCGAAGCACCCCATGGGCTGGATTCGGCACACAGGCCTTGAGTTTGACATCCCTGCACTAAGTGGTGTTTTGTTTAAACCAGGGGTGTCCAGCCTTGGCAACTTGAAGACTTGTGGACTTCAGGTCCCAGAATCCCCCAGTTTGAAGTCCACAAGTCTTCAAGCTGGCTGGGGAATTCTGGGAGTAAAAGCACAACAAAGAATGTTCTTTCTGTGTCAACTCAGAGAGCTCCGATTGCCCAAGGAGCTGCCAATCCAGTTCTACAGAGGAATTATTGAGTCAATCATCTGCACCTCTGTAACTATCTGGATTGGTTCTGCAACCCAACAGGACAGACACAGACTTCAGAGGATAATTAGGACTGCAGAAAAAACAATTACTACCCACCTGCCTTCAATTGAGGACCTGTATGCTGCACGAGTCAAAAAGAGGGCTGTGAAAATATTTACAGACCCCTCACATTCTGGACATAAACTGTTTCAACTCCTTCCCTCAAAACGACGCTATAGAGCACTGCACACCAGAACAACTAGACACAAGAACAGTTTTTTTCCTGAAAGCCATCACTCTGCTAAACAAATAATTCCCTCAACACTGTTCAACTATTTACAAAGTGTACACTACTATTACTGTTAATCTTCTCATCAATCCTTACCACCCATTCCCTCCCACTTGTGATTGTAGGACTGTAACTTTGTTGCTTGTATCCGTACGATTTATATTGACTGTTTCCTAGTATGATTTGATAGTTGATTGTACCCTATGACTATCATTAAGTGTTGTACGTTATGATTCTTGATTCTTAACGAATGTTCCTTTTCTTTATGTATACTGAGATAATTTACATCAAGACAAATTCCTTGTGTGTCCAATCACACTTGGCCAATAAAGAATTCTATTCTATTCTATTCTATTCTATTCTATTCTATTCTATTCTATTCTATTCTATTCTATTCCATTCCATTCCATTCCATTCCATTCCATTCTATTCCTGAAGTCTGTGAGTTGTCAAGATTGGAAACCAGGGGTTTAAACCAAGGATATGCAAAAAACAAACAAACCAGGGGTTACAAAACACTACCCCAGTTTTGCAAACTACGTTGTGCTCCTCAGGAAAGCTCTTGAGTTCCTGCACCTCTGTTCCCCGGTAATAGAAGAAGTTAGGAACCTGCCAAATTCATTGAGTTTTGTTTTGATATGTTTTGTTTCCAAGCCATGCCCTTTGCAATAGTTTTGGCAGGTTTGGTTATCAATCATCTGTACCAGAAGCACTGTCATTTCTGAATTCTACACATCCCTAAAAGAAACTATTTAAATTAGACCAGGGCAGAGGTGGTATTCAGAAGGTTCTGATCAGTTCTGGAGAACCGGTAGTGGAAATTTTGAGTGGTTCGGAGAACCTCAGAAAGGCCCTGCCCACATTTATTCTCTGCCTCCCAAGCACCAGCTGATCAGCACGGTCTTCTTTTGTTGCCCTGCACAGGAGAATGGAGCTGAAAAGCAGGTTAGTGGAGTGGGGAGGGAATGGAGATTTTGCAGTATCCTTCCCCTGCCACACTCACCAAATCACGCCCACAGAACCAGTAGTAAAAAAAATTGAATCCTACTATTGGACCAGGGGTGTCAAACTTGATTTCATTGAGGGCCATATCAGGGTTGTGTTTGACCTTGGGGGGGGGTCTAGTGTAGTGCTCAAAATGTTTATTCTCACACACACACACACACACACACACACCCTCATCATCCTCATCCTCATGCAAGGTTATTCAGACATTAAACCCATGATGGTGAACCTATGGCGCACGTGCCACAGGTGGTACACAGAGCACATGAGCTGCAGACAAATTTGCCTCACTGCGCATGTGTGCGCCTCACAGATGATTTTTGGCTGGTTTGAGGCCTTTATCGACCTCCCAGAGACTTCAGGAAGTCTTCTGCAGGCCTTTCAGGCTGAAAACTAAGGCTGTTTTGTCACTTCCTATTTTTTCGGAAATACCGGAAGTGATGAAACAGGTCGAGTTTTTGGCCTGAGAAGCCTGCAGAAGCCTTCCTGAAGCCTCTGGGAGGCCGAGAAAGGCCTCAAACTGGCTGAAAATCAGCTGTGAGGCGCAGGGCAGGTAAGTGGGTGGTGGGGATTGCGTAGGGGGCGTGGGATGGGTGCATATTGCCTTCTGGGTGCTGGCATACCAGCACGAGTGTGCAAGTGTGTGCACAATTTTTGGCACAAGAGCCCAAAAAGGTTAGCCACCACTGCACTAAACCATTTAAAGTAAATCGGTGGTTTACATTCTAAACTATCTCTGTACAGTTTAAGTTTGAAATGGGAAAGGGAAGGTTTGGAAATTCGTAGGTTAAAGAGAAAAAAGAAAAAAAAAACAGTTTCAGGGAATGATTTTTCTTGTCCTGCTGTTGAAGAAAAACAAGTTCAGACATTGACAAACAGAACATATCAGCAATTCAGTGTTGTGGATAGATTGATTCTTCCAGTGTTGTTATAATCATTTGAGGATGCCTCTCCCTGTAAGAATTGGCCCAAATACTTGCTGTGTTTCTTTCCAAATATTGGAGAGGGAGCCAAGAAAGACACGAGTTTTTTTATCAGTGACTAAAAGAGGTTGATAAACCTACGTATTTCGGATCAAATTGTAGCAATGGTACGCTCTTGATGCATTCCAAATGTTGCAGTTGCAGCCAAGAAGAACACCAGTTCTTGATATGGCTAAATGGGATTGATAATCCTGTGAAGTTCAGGCTACAATGTAGCAATGGTAGGATGCCACTTAACAGAAATAAAAAAATAACAGAAGCCCAACGTTGGAAGGAACCTTAGAGGTCTTCTAGTCCAACTATTTCAGGCAGGAGGCTGTGTAGTGAAAAGTGATGATGCACTCACTTCTGAAGGCAAGTTGTTCCCCTGGTGAATTGTTCTCACTGTTAGGAAATTTCTTCTTGATTCTAGGTTGCTTCTTTCCTTGATTAGTTTCCACCCATTGCTTCTTGTCCTGCCTTCTGGTGCTTTGGAGAATAGCTTGGCTCTCTCTTCTTTATGGCAGCCCCTCAAATATTGGAACACTTGCTATTATATCACCTCTAGTTCTTCTTTTCCCTAGACTAGACATACCCAATTCCAGCAATCATTCTTCATATGTTTTAGCCTCCAGGGCCATGATCATCTTCGTTGCTCTTCTCTGCACTCTTTCCAAAATATTTAACATCGTTTTTATAATGTAGCGACTCAAACTTAATTTGTTTAATTGTTTTATGTCTGCTAAAGGTCATTCCGGCTGCATCGAATCAGAGGTGCAGCCAAAGCAAGATTTTGCTTAAACCAAACATGAGAACCAAGCAGGACGAGAAGTGTTACTTTTAGGAACTGTGTGCTCACAAAATTATCTAATGCAAAGAAGGTATACTCTTGGAAAGTGGAAGCTTTGTTTTCTGCTCCAGCCAAGTAGAGTAAGAACTTTCGATTCTGTGAATTTGTGAAAGGCAAGATTCAGGACAAGAGCAAGCATCATTTTTCTTCATAAGGAAGGTTGCTCATGAATGCCTGAAATTTGGGGGAAAAAAATCAGAGCTAGATTGTGGGCTTCAAAGTTTAGTTCTGATACTGATTTCTGAATCTTGAGGAACATCATTTCTGAGGTCTTACTATACACCTGCTTGTCCAAAACATTTTTCCATCAGACAGACTAAAGGCTTGTAGTATTAAAAAATTGGATGGATTGTGCAAATCTGTCACTGATGTGGAATCAAGGGCTGAAGGTGACACGGGGAAATAGAAAAAGAAAAATGTCAGAAGAGGGTTGTGGAAAACCTAGAAACCTGTTCAGATGTTGTGGTAGACTGAATGTATCCTTAGAATCCCTAAGAATTCCATTTGATTGGCAAAGTGTGCATAGCTCAGAGAGTTGAGACTTTGTAATCAACTTTGAAAAAGCCAAGCAGGTTTGGGTAAAGGAAACATCTGTAAGAAAACAACCAAATTCAGATTGTTGAGCCTGCTTTGATGACAGTATCCTGGGTCAGAATCTGGAATAGAACATTTAATCATCTTCACTTGGTTGAGGTAGAGATTACTCTGTTATAAAAGTTGTGGGTTTTTTTTTAAAAAATGAAGTCTGCCAAACTAAATCAAGGTGCATAATTTCTTTTCTGCACATGATTTGATGCCTGAAGAGTCCACTTGCCCTCCATTACTTTGGTCTAAATCAGAGTTGGGGAAATCTATCAGTTTTTTTTTCTTTTTGCTGAATAATAATTTCCAAATCTTGATTAGAATAATCAGTGTTAAAGGATGCTAGGAGCTGTAATTTAGAAATGTATGGAAGGTTCCAGTTTACCTATTCCTATCATCAGCAGTAAACAACTATATTCCTTCCTTCCTTCCTTCCTTCCTTCCTTCCTTCCTTCCTTCCTTCCTTCCTTCCTTCCTTCCTTCCTTCCTTTCTCCAGTTTCCAGCATTGTTCTTGATGGAGTATTCCTAGAAACTCTAAACTTCATGCAATATTTATTCAATTCATATCCTGCAATTTCATTAGTAAATTATGAATGAGGAGCAAACTTCCTGGAGTTCCTTGGAGAAATAGAATATGAAAGCTACCATTATTAAAGAGACATTTATGAAAATTGAACAATAACACCAAATTTGATTCACAAATCACACGCCAGCAAAGAGTGAGTCAGTTTTATTTTAGGCCAGCCAGAATGTGTACATATTGTTCTTTCTTTGATGAAGGTGATGCAAATTCAGCCATTAGTGATGTATTCAGCAAATTCTAGTTATAGGATATAGAACATATAGAATATATGTTCCCCCAAACTTATTCTTTTTGCCAGGCTTTTGGTTTAGCTGAAGAACAATCTGTGTCTTTGTTGAAAGATGGAGGTTCTTAAATAATGACATAGTTTTGTCTAAATGGGAAAAGGTAACATGTAATTTCCAGACTGCAAATGCTGACTTCTCAGTGGTTTGGTAACTAGAGCATGGCTTTGCTTTCTACCTGATGGATCACAAAACTTAATGCAGCTTTTTAAATGCTTTTTTTAATGCAGAAGAAACCCCAGAGAAGGGCTTACGGAGCTGAGGACCAGTGAATTTACTAAATTCTCCAGCAAACCTGGGGGCTCCCCCGGGGAGATTGGAGAAAGCAAAAATTCTACAGAAAAGAACAGAAGAGAAACTTTCTCCTAACAATAAGACTAGTAAAAGCCTGTAGGAGTTGGGATCCCTGTTGTTTTCTTTTGAGATTTACTGGAAAAGTGGGAGGCAGCTGAAGGCCGGAAAGATTACTGTCCTCAATAACAAGACCTTCACACAGCCCTTGGCCAACTCATCACAAAAGAACTGCAGAAGAATCAAACTTTTCTCCAGGACAATTTTCCCTCTTTTAAAAGTGTTTCAAAAGCAAATTCCCCTCTTGCCACCGTGAAAAGAGAACTGGTAGAACAATCCAGCCAGATAATGAACAATCCGCAGTTAGTCACATTTCCATTATGGTTATTCTGAAAAACAAGCTTGAGAATATTCTGAGTTTGATGGCTGCTATTTTTAAACACTTTGATTTTTATTTTCCCAAGCTTATGATTCCATTCTGCAGCACAAAAAGGCTTTTATATGAAACAAGTTTTATATGATACGGTTCCTTTGTTTTATGTCACTCAAAAGCTATTTTTGCCTAAGGAAAAAACAAACCCTGTTTATCATTTGTAATGCAGACATAACCAACTGTTCCCCTCTTAAAGTTGTTTTTGTAACTATCCATTTTCTCTGTTTTGTGTCATAGTTTTCTGAACTGAAAATGTACCTAATGGAAGAATGTGCTTCCCGAGGCATGCATCCTTGGTCAAAATTGCATACTGGAAAGAAAATGGCTTGCCCAAAGATGCATGTTATTAGGGGAAGGAAATCAGAAAAGTAGGCATAAAACAGGGATGATAAATGTGCAAGGAGGGCACACTTTGCTTTTTGTCTGTGGGTTGTACATTGTGGCAGAAACAGGATGGAGAGAAGTTTGAGAATGAAAAAAAAAATGTGCAAAATTATTTGCCTACATGTATTAACTTTGCTAACGGATAATGATAGAGGTCTGTTTTTCCCAGCATAGATAGATAATAAAATTCTTTTATTGGCCAAGTATGATTGGACACACAAGAAATTTGTCTTGGTGCATATGCTCTCAGTGTACATAAAAGAAAAGATACATTCGTCAAGAGTCAAGAATCATCAGGTACAATACTTAATAATAGTCATAGCGTACAATAAGCAATCAAATCATATTAGGAAACAATCAATATAAATCATAAGGATACAAGCAACACAGTCATACAGTCACAAGTGGGAGGGGATAGGTGATAAGGAGTGATGAGAAGATTAATAGTAATGCAGACTTTGCAAATAGTTGGACAGTGTTGAGGGAATTATTTGTTTAGCAGTGATGTTGTTGGGGAAAAACTGTTCTTCTGTCTAGTTGTTCTGATGTGCAGTGCTCTATGTTTTGAGGGTAGGAGTTGTAGTTTATGTCCGGGATGTGAGGGGTCTGTAGATACTTTCACAGCCCTCTTTTTGACTTGTACAGTATACAGGTCCTTGATGGAAGGCAGGTTGGTAGTAATTGTTTTTTCTGCAGTCCTAATTGTCATCTGAAGTCTGTGTCTGTCCTGTTGGGTTACAGAACCAAACCAGACAGTTATAGAGGTGCAGATGATGGACTCCGTAATTCCTCTGTAGAACTGGATCAGCAGCTTCTTGGGCAGTTTGAGCTTTCTGAGTTGGCGCAGAAAGAACATGCTTTGTTGTGCTTTTGGTAACTTCTAAATGTTCAGGTACCCATGCTGGGGGGCAGTGCCATTAGATTAGACTCCAAATGAGACCAAAAGGACCTGCTTAAAGTGTTTGCTTTGAATTCACAGATGTGTTGGTGAAGTTCTCTGGAAATTGGTCGAATGCTGTATTATCAGATTTTAGAACCAGGTTGTATTCCTTCCTAGTTTGCTATAATTGAAAACACTGCACAGGATACACATAAAATAAAGGAATTCGTTCACCCACAAGTGGCTAGAAGTAATGTAAAAGCTTGTACCCATAATATCTTGCAGTGGTACATTTGTGCATTTCCACTGGGCGAGCTTAAAGCATGGTGGCTGTATACAGGTCATCCTCAACTTACAATAGTTCATTTATTGACCATTCAAAGTTACAACAGAACTGAAAAATGGAACTTATGACCGTTTTTCACAGTTATGACCTTTGCACATCCCTGTGATCAGGGAATCAAATTTCAGATGCTTGGCAACTGGTTCCTATTTATGACTTCATAATAACTATCATAATTAACTTGTAACTATTTCAATTCATTTCCCCAAACAAGAGTTGTTGGTCTCCACTACAGACTTTAGGAGCTGGAGCTTTGAAACAGCAACAGCAAGTCTTGTTGTGGTTTGTTAACTATCCTGTCGCAAAAGTTTTTGGGAATCTCCACCGAATTTTAAATGACAATAGTTTTGCTGTAAGGAAAGATGCTTCCTCTCTAGAGATAATTCCAAGAGAAGAGGTAAAAGTGAAACAAAAATGATGTTTTATTCATCATTCTTGAACCTTCTCTCTCTCCTGCCATCCTACTGAAAAGCAGGCTTTTCTACAGACCTCCAATAATTTTTTTGGGGGGGTGGGGGAAAAAGAAGATTGCTGGAGAAAACAGGAGTGTGTTTGTGATTTTATTCGGGTTTAATGGCAATAAAGGGTGATTGACAATGTCAACATTTACCTAAGCGCTTTCTCTTTGAAGTAGGCTTTTGCATTTGGGGGAAAAAAGAGGCTCTGTAATCTTGGTGTTCTTTCTTCTTTGTTTTTTTTGTTTTGTTTTTTGCAGTCTTTGAATTCTTTCCTTGATGTCTCTCTCCCTGCCCACCATCCCTATTAAACAAACCCTGGTTTAATTTGAGGTATGCATCTAGCCAAGGGGTTGCAGTATTGTTTTCCAATTGCCCTGCAATCCCCTGGCTAGGTTCATGCCTTGAATTAAAGTATGATTTGCTAGGTTAAAGAGAAAGCACTTAGGCTAATGTTGCCATTATTAATTCAACAAAATGTTTGTATCGGGGGTAGGTGGGTGTATAATCCTCTGAGTGGTTCGCAGTCAGACGTCAGGCAGGAAAAACTAGGTTCACAGGTGAAGATCCAGTTAAATATGATTTATTGCTAAAAGCCTATGCACAGGAATCTTCTCAATATCAGCATCTGCTTGGAGTTAAATGAGGGTCCATAGAATTCAAGGGAGGTTGGATTTAACCCACTTATGGCTACATAGAGATTCTAGGCTGATTCCTCTTGTTTACTCCACACCAGGTTCTGCCACCCTTTCTCCTACAAGATGAGATTTTTGTTCATTTCTAATGAGCCTATCCCAGGCTATCTTTCTCTCTCCACATCTGCTTGGAGTTAGAGATTCTAGGCTGATTCCTCTTTTAACTGTCTGTCATCTGTACCTCTATAACTGTCTGGTTTGGTTCTGCAACTCAACAGGACAGACACAGACTTCAGAGGATAATTAGGACTGAAGAAAAAAACAATTACTACCCACCTGCCTTCCATCGAGGACCTGTATACTGCATGGGTCAAAAAGAGGGCTGTGAAAATATTTACAGACTCCTCACATCCCGGACATAAATTGTTTCAACTCCTACCCTCAGAACAACGCTGTTCTGGCACTGCACACCAGAACAACTAGACACAAGAACAGTTTTTTTCCTGAAAGCCATCACTCTGCTAAACAAATAATTCCCTCAATGCTGTCCAACTATTTACAAAGTCTGCAGTACTATTACTATTAATTTTCTCATCACTCCTTATCGTCCATCCCCTCCCACTTGTGATTGTATGACTGTAACTTTGTCGCTTGTATCCTTACGATTTATATGGACTGTTTCCTAGTATGATTTGATTGCTTATTGTACCTTATGATTATTATTAAGTGTCGTACCTGATGATTCTTGACTCTTGACAAATGTATCTTTTCTTTTATGTATACTGAGAGCATTTGCACCAAGACAATTTCCTTGTGTATCCAATCACACTTGGCCAATAAAAAATTCTATATTCTATTCTATTCTATTCTATTCTATTCTATTCTATTCTATTCTATTCTATTCTATTCTATTCCTGTTCTGTTCTATTCTATTCTATTCTATTTTATTCTATTCTATTCTATTCTATCGCCACCCAGCTTCTGCCACTCTTTCTCCTACAAGATGAGATTTTTGTTCGTTTCTAATGAGCCTATCCGAGGCTATCTTTCTCTCTCCAGATCTGCTTGGAGTTAGAGAAGGGTCCATGGAATTCAAGGAAGATTGGACTTAGTCTGCTTGTGCCTATGTAAGGATTCTAGGCTGATTCCTCTTTTAACTCCAGCCCAGATTTCCTTTGCTACCTTCTGCTATACAGAGTAGGCTATAAACCCCTATAGATATACTTCAACACATGAGCCGATGTGGTATATATGGAACAGCAGGCAAGATGTCACATGTGTCATAATATCATAGCAAACTGACCCAATGATAATGTGCTGGCTGTGACCTCAACATGAGTTCTCTTAGATGCCTATGTTTTGGGTTAAGTCCATTTGATGGAAGATATAATCAGGTCTTGATAAACTGTATGTGCCCTTTTGAGCTAAACGTGTGAATACATCCCTTCAAATTGATCCTAGGTAACCATGGTTGTAACTTCCAAACAAGTCTACCTGGATGATTGAGAATCTTCATCAAGATAACTGTCCCTAACTATGCTAAATCCACATTAAACATGGTTTAATATCTGGTGGCCACTTTTGAGTGGTTTCATATGGAAGCTTAGCTTTTTCAGACTTTCCAGTGAAAGAAGCAGGCCCAAAATGTATAGCCTGGTTTGGCTGAAGAGTTACGGGTGCAAATATGATAAAATCTGCAAACCGCATTCTAAAATCTATTCCATCCCAAGGAATGCCCCAAACTCCATTCCCAGTGATGGCTTTGCTTGGCCAACCCACATAATTCAGAACCCAACACCACAGTCTGATGTTGAAATGATTAGTTCTTCTTGTACAAAACGTGGAGAAAGTTAAGAATTCCTGTACGTGGAATTTTCGATAGATATGTGAGGCTTCTGGTACTCCGCAGAAAATTGTTTGTCTTGAGGCAATATTTCTCTCAGAAACCACAAACGAGGCGGGACATTATTAATCTAATTTGGGAGGCAGTCGCTGTTGATTTTGTCTTCCTGCTTGGTTGCAACTCTGTAATTTGGGTGGTGCTTTCCAAGGTTCTGGCATTGGCATAATCAGATCTGCCTTGACAAGAGGCTGAAGGTTGGCCTTGTCAGCATGGAGGTCAAGTGGAATCAGATTTCATTGTCCTTTGATCAATTTTTATCAGTCTGGACTAGTGTTTACAAATGAGTAAAAGACGCCAGTTTCTTATTCAGAGGGCAGAATTGGCAAAATCTGCCTGCAAACAGTGTTGGGCTATTGAGCATTGGTATACTCGGAAGTAAAACTTAAGTAGAAGTTAATGAGGACATTTAGATAGGAAAGTTGGTTTTATGTTCCTTCCTTGAATGTAACTGAAATGAGATGCATCTTCCTTCCTTCCTTCCTTCCTTCCTTCCTTCCTTCCTTCCTTCCTTCCTTCCTTCCTTCCTTCCTTCCTCTTTCTTTCTTTCTTTCTTTCTTTCTTTCTTTCTTTCTTTCTTTCTTTCTTTCTTTCTTTCTTTCTTTCTTTCTTTCCTTCCTTCCTTCCTTCCTTCCTTCCTTCCTTCCTTCCTTCCTTCCTTCCTTCCTTCCTTCCTTCCTTCCTTCCCTCCCTCCCTCCCTCCCTTCCCACCATCCCTCCCCCTTGTTTCCCTCCCTCCCTCCCCCACTTCCTCCCTCCCCTCCCCCTTTTCTTCCCTTCCTTCCTTCCACCCACCCTCCTTCTCCTCTTTTTCTTTCTTTCTTTCTTTTTTCTTTCTTTCTTTCTTTTTCTTTTTCTTTCTCTCTCTTTTTTCTCTCTCTTTCTCTCTCTCTCTCTCCTTCCTTCCTTCCTTCCTTCCTTCCTTCCTTCCTTCCTTCCTTCCTTTCTTTCTTTCTTTCTTCAACAATTCATTCAATCATTAGTTTCTATACCACCCTCTCATCTAAGTGACTCTGGGAAGTTTACAATATCATCATAAAACCATATAAATGCATGAATAAAATCAAGGATTAAAACAGATTAAAATATGCAAAAAAAATTACGTTAAAATTTTCAAAAGGCTGGGAGGGGTTAACAAGTACATTGTTGACCCAAATTTCTCTGCCTGGATGCATGTACAAAAGACAGATTCAGACTCCGAGCCTTTGTTGTACAGTTTGGTCTCTCGTGAAGCAGCAACCAGAGCTAACGCTTGGGGGGAAAAATCGTATAACCTATCTGCGCACAAACACTCACAAAGGGTTGTGATTACTTTTTAATGAACAGCTTAAACCTGGAGGTTTCCAGCAATAAACCCCATGCTAAGTGGAGATTAAGGCCCTTTGCCAAATTTCAAAATGTGGCTGGACACACCAAAAACCTTTCATTCCTCCCCCCCCTTCACCAATTAATGTCCTCTTCTCCTCCCCTTTAATATTTATCATTTCTTTTGGTAAATGAAATGCAGCAGAATGGGAGACCCAGGGAAGTGCAGCATAATAATTCCAAGTAATGGTAAGTGCTTTTCAGGTGCTGGGATTGAGCGAACAAACAAGAAATCTTATAACAGGGTTTCAAATGTTTTCTAGTTTTACTGCACTAGATTTACTTGCAATGGGGTAAAAGAGTCTGTTGGATACTTGGCAGGGAACGTAATCCAGAATTCTTGGTCTTTTTATCTTTGGATTCGGCTGGGGCATAACTCTAACCCAATTTGATGACTTCACATGAGTAAGATCCACTAGAAAGAGTTCATAGTATTAAATTGCTAGGAACTCAAATTTCCGACAGCCTTACTTGGTCAGTCCACACTATGGCCACTGCAAAGAAGGCCCAACAGCGCCTGCACCTTCTGCGGTTGCTGGGAAAAAAAAAGTGGTCTGGGTGAGAAGTTGCCAGTTACTTTTTACTGGTCTACCATCGAGAGCATTTTGGCACATACTGTGTAACAGTGTGGTATGCTGGATGCTCTGCAGTGGATAAGAAGATGCTCCAGAGAGTTATAAACCCAGCACAAAAAATCATCCGTTGCTCTCTTTCTTCTTTGAAAGAGATTGCAAAGACCAGACTCCTCTCTAGAGCACAAAAAACTCTCCACAGACCATTCTCATCCTGCACATTCATATTTCAATCTGTTACCATCAAGGGAGGCGTTATAGGTGTCTTGAAATGAGGACTAATAGATTGAGAAACAGTTTCTTTTCCAAGACAGTAATTGTCTTTAATAAAACAGTGCATTTATTATTATTATTATTATTATTATTATTATTATTATTATTATTATTATTATTATTATCAAAACTCTGTAGTGTGATTGTGATGTGGTGTTTGGGGCACCGTGCTGGAGCAGCTTTCAAATTTTATTGTATTCATGGAATGCAATGACAATAAAGGTATTCTATTCTATTCTTTTTTTTTTCTTACAATGCTTTATTGAATTTTTTTCCATTTATACATAATACTAATAGTTATTAAACAGCACTGTGACATTATATATACATTTATGTGTCTTATCAAAACTTACAATGCATAATACTTTCATACCCTCTTATTTATTATTTACATTTTCTATTTTTATATCTATTATCTATCCAAATAATCCATGTTTCCCATACTGCATTGTATTCTGCGTCTGTTTTCCCTTTTAATTCCATAGTTAATTTATCCTATCCTATCCTATCCTATCCTATCCTATCCTATCCTATCCTATCCTATCCTATCCTATCCTATCCTATCCTATTCTATTCTACTCTATTCTATTCTATTCTACCATCCTTGGTGTTGGCATTTAGAAAAGAGAAGCTTGAAATGAATCAAGTCCTCATTCAATCTCCTTTTCTTCTTGCTTCTAAGTATGTGAGGTAGCTCCTCTAAAATAGGAAGACAGAGCTGCCAGCTCCAAGACTTCCGTTTACATGTAGTCAGAATAACAGAGTTGGAAGGGACCTTGGAGATCCTCTAGTCCAACCCTCTGTTCAGGCAGGAAACCCTCTACTATGTCCAACAAATGGCTATCCATCTCTTCTTAAAAGTCTCCAATGTTGGAGCACCCACGACATCTGAAAGCAAGCTGTTCCATTGATTAATTATTTTCACTGTTAGGAAATTTCTCCTTTGTTCCAGGTTGTTTCTCTCCTAGATTAGTTTCCACCCATTTGCTTCTTGTCCTGCCTTCAGGTGCTTTGGAGAAGAGCTTGACCCCCTCATCTTTGGGGAAGCCCCTGAGATATTGGAACATTGCTATCATGTTATCCCTGGTCCTTCTTTTCCCTTGACTAGACATACCCAGTTCCTGCAACCGTTCTTCATAGTTTTAGCCTCTAGTCCTTGACCTACAATCATAATTGGGACCAGAATTTCTGTTGGTAAGCACGGTGGTTGTTAAGTAAATCATGCCTGATTTTATGATCTTTTTGCCAGGGTTGTTAAAGTGACTTGGGTGGCGATTAAGAGCCTTGGTGGCACAGAACTGCAAGCTATTTCTGCTGCAATTGGGCAGTTCAAATCCCATCAGGCTCAGGGTTGACTCAGCCTTCCATCCTTCCAGGGTCGGTAAAAGGAGGACCCAAATTGTTAGGGGCAAGAGGCTATAAACTGCTTAGAGAGGGCTGTAAAGCACTATAAAGTGGTATATAAGTCTAAGTGCTATTGCTATGAAGCAAATCCGGCTTCTCCCATTGATTTTGGTTGTTGGAAACTTATTGAGAAGATCACAAATGGTGATCTCATGACTCTGGGACATTGCAGCCATTGAAAATACAGGCCGGTTGTCGAGTGCTTGGATTTTGATCCTGTGAGCTGGGGGTGCTGCAATGGTTGTAAGAGCAAGGACCCGTCCTAAGTCCTCTTTTTCCCTACGCTGTTGCAGCTTCAAACAGTTGTTAAACAAACTGAATGAACACTGATCTGTCCATTGTTTATCACAGCCTCAGTATCAACTGTAGGTATAATTCATATAGTTTTGAGTTGAAATTTTTAACTTTTTGTGCCTGGGTATCTATATTCTAAATTCTTCTCCCCCCCCCCCCACCCCAATAGTTGTACGTGTCCAGGCATTTCTTGACATAACAGATTGCAATTGAACCCCAAATGTCTGTTGCTAAGTGAAGCATTTGTTAAGGGAGTTTTAGCCCTGTTTTACAACCTTACTTTTTTTACCATTCTTAAGTGAACCATCACCGCTGTTAAGTTAGCAGCACGGTCATTAAGGGGATCTGGCTTCTCCATTGACTTTGCTTGTCAGACGTTTGCAAAAGGAAATCATGTGATCCCTGGACACTGCAACTGTCCACAAACACGAGCCAGTTGCCAAGTGTCTGATTTTTTTGTTGTTGAAAATTGGGTTTTAAAAACTTTGAATGTGGTGATCCTTTTCACATATATCATAGTGCCGGACATAGAATGTTACCTTCCAATAAATCCTCTTTAGTTTTGGAAGTGTGGCTCAAGGCTCATGATTTAATTGGAGTAACTGCCGGAACCAACTCTGAGATACATAATTCACTGTGGCACAAGAGACAATTCCAATATTTAATCAAGTGGAAGGGCTACCCCTTATCGGAGGCATCATGGGTAAAGAATAGGAACGTCCAAGCCGATCGCCTTGTAGCAAGGTTCCATGCAGAAAATCCAACCAAGCCGGGGGGGGGGGGTGTTCATAAGCATAAGCTTCCATATCTGTAATCAAATTGATTTTGTGTGTGTTGGTCACCTTCAAGAAGTGAGGGGAGCCGAATGTCAACTCATAAAACATTTTGTATACACATTTTATAGTTGACAACAGAAAGAAGGGGGGCTTTTTCAAAGAGCAGGCAACAGTGTAGAATCGAAAGTACATTCCATTCATATTTTCTTCAAAGACTGATTAGATGGCTGAAGCTTCTGCCGCAAAACAATCTAATTGGAGAGCATGATTGATGACTCTTGGCTATGGATGTTTTTTCATTGGATGATAGCCCCGGGGGGGGGGGAAGCAGGATAAAGGGTGACAGTGAATTACGTATCTCAGAGTTGGCTACGGCCAGATTAGTGCTGGATGTAGAATGTTACCTTCAAATAAATCCTCTTTAGTTTTGGAAGTGTGGCTCCAGGCTCATGATTTAATTGGAGCAACTGCCGGAACCCTGACACAGTCTTTACATTGTTATAAGAGCAAAATGTCATCAAACAGTGTTAACATTTATATACATATATACAGCTATATATATATTTACATTATAAATCTTTGTATCAGTTTCTATCTTAGACATTTTGTTGCAATAAACTTTTCTTAAATTCTGTTTCACATTTTTTAGACTTCCTTTCATATCCCTTCAATTATAATTTTTTTTTCCATATTGCATAGAATTCTGAAGTATCTCACTCCTTCAGTTCTAACGTCAGACTATCTAACTCAGCACACTGAAATTTTTTTCTATTATTACTTCATCATTCAGTATTCCTTTTAACTTCCATGTTTGGGCAATTGATAATCCTGCAGCTGTGATAACATGAATAATTAGATATGTATCTGGTTTTTTTTTTTTTTTAATTCTCATTTATTATTCCCAATAAGAACATTTCTGGTGTATAGTTTATTTTTAGGTTTAACACTTCTTCTAACCTTTGCCAAATTTTGTGCACTCCCACCACATATGATAATAAGTGCCCCATTCTTTCAGATGTTTCCAGCATATTGATGTTTGAGAGCTATCCAAGTGCCCGAATTTTGATCATGTGATAGTCTGTGATGACCCAGGGTAGGATACAATAGTCTGTGATGACCCAGGGTAGGATACAAAACAAACACAATCACAGAAAACAGGTGAAGCCCCTTTTATTCCTTCACTTTGCTTCCAAGCTCCGAATATCTTTGACAGAAGACAAAAACACACCCACACAAACAGTTAGACGAAGAAGGAAAAAAGCAACACAATCCAGGCAAGATAAGGGCTGGAGGATGTCCACAGATAACACACACTGGGAAGGATGCCAAACTCAGAGAGGAACTATAAACTAGAGATATTTTCACGCTTTGTTTCCAGCATTCACCCATACACAGGTCCATAATCTTATTCAGTTGTCACAGCTGCAGCCCATGAAGAGGATCAAGGCCCTCTCCTCCTGAGTAGACCATGTCTCTCCCTTATCCTTTCCTCCCTGCATGCCCTAGGATGGAGAGGGGATGGGTCTGGGTCCTTCTTTGACTGCCCAGCCGGCCTCTGCCCTTCCCCAGCCTCCTCCACAATCTCTGGAGTTACACTTCCACTCCCTGTCGGCTGTTCCTCCTCTCCCTCAGAGTCAGTCTGCACCAAGGGCATGACATATTCATACATGTGAAAAACGGTTATAAGTCGCTTTTTTTTGGTGCCATTGTAACTTTCGACAGTCACTAAAAAGCAGTAATCACAGTGCAGTGATTCCTTTAACAACCATGGCAAAAAGTTGTAAAATGGAGCAAAGCAACTGTCTCGTTTAGCAACAGAAATTTTGGACTCCATTGTGGTTACAATTCAAAGGACTGTCTGTATAGATTGGAGTAGTGCCAGCTGGTTAGTTTTGCACCCAAAACTTGCTCACACCAAACAGGATGAACGCTTATGCTCCCCTCCTGACGTGGCTGAACATGTTCCTCCCACACATATCTGCACCTTCGTAGGAAACATGTTCAGCGTGTGTTCCCCTATTTTTCCGAGATCCAAATTCTGAAGGATCAAAGTCCCGCTTCCTATTTGCATTTCAAAAAAGCAGGGAATGAATGGGAGCCAATTGTTTTGCTGGCGCCTGTTAATTCTTTCAGAGGGTTGACATGTTGAGGCTTGCTGTGGCATAGTTCAAATTGCTGCTTGTTGCAATAGGACCCAAGACTGGTATCTATCAAAAATGCCCGTGGAGATTCTGAGTCATCCTGATCATGGTTGTCCCAACGGTGCTTTTTTCAAAAGGCAACTAGCCTTGCTTTGTTGTTGTTTTTATTGCTTGAAGATGTATAGGAAGTTAGCACCCACCCCTCTCCTAGAAAATTGAAATATCCTAGGAAATATTAAAAAGGCAGAATATTCCCCCTAAAAAGAATAGAAACTCAGAAGCAGAAACTCACCTCAGAAGCAGAAATTCACCCCCCATCTTTGCTCATGGGCCATTTACTCTAGCCTAGGCCACTCTATTTTACATAACAAAGATCTCCAGGTAGAGCTATAGGAATTGCCCAAAGCCCTTTCATTACATCATCATCCAGCAAGGCTCAACCAAGCCTGGAACTCAGGACAGCCTACAGAGTTGCCCCTGCATGGCCCCATAGGAGCCTGACAACCAATCAGAATACAAGCTCAAATTCAAATGCCAACAGCGGGTATAAACCCAGAGGACTCTCAGCATATCAGTCTTTTTTCTTCACCCACCATCTTGAAGCATGTGATCGTCCTTTTCACTTTGGAGCTCCAAGCCATGTGGTCCTGTCCACCATTAAACCATCTTTCCAAACAGCCTCCATGTTTCCAGTATCTTTTTCTCCACTTGGAACTGAACCCAGAAGGATAGTTCTTCTGACAGATGTTTCCCTTTTCATCCAGAACTGAAGAAGCTTCTTGGATGATGTTGGAAGAAATATCCTTTTGGGCTCAGTGTTGTATCTTATGATTCTTGACGAATATACTTTATTTTTTCTTTATGTACACTGAGAGCATTTGCACCAAGACAAATTCCTTGTGTGTCCAATCACACTTGGCCAATAAAGAATTCTATCCTATCCTATCCTATCCTATCCTATCCTATCCTATCCTATCCTATCCTATCCTATATAAATGATATGTTGTAGATTGGATTGTTTTAGAAACTTGAAAATAGCTGTCAAACTCTAAGCAGGACATGAATGTCATGAGGAGCATCTCGTATAGTATCGATCATAAAAGGAAATTGTATACTACAGTAAAATCTGCCCTTATCACCAAAAGTCTTATACTTCCTATAATACTTCTTATAAAATTGAAATATTTATAACTTTATGTAAAGAATAACCCAAGAGCTGGGAACTTAGAGAATTGTAGTTTCAATGGATCTGGAGAATATCCCAGGATGAAGTCCATTCTGTAATGTCCATCTGTGGAAGAATTTCAGTTCCTTCACCAATTATCCCCTCCAACCTTCCACGAATGTTCTTCTTATTTAATTGACCAGGAGTAATGCATCTTCTCCATGATGTTTGGCATCAAACCCAGCCAGTAATTAGTCCGAAGGGGAGAAAGAACCTGAAGAATAACAGATTTGGAAGGAACCTTGGAGGTCTAGTTCAACTCCTTATACCATTTCAGGCAGATGGTTGACCAGTGACTTCTTAAAAACCTCCAGTGATGGAGGCAAGCTATTCAACTGCTCCCTGTCAATAAATTTCTCCCTAGTTCTGGGTTGGTTCTCTCCATGAGAACTGCCTTCAGGTGTTTTGGAGAATAGGTTGTCCTCCTCTTCTTTGTGGCAGCCCCTGAGATATTGGAAGACTTCTATCATATCACCCCTAGTCCTTCTTTTCATTAAACTAGCTATACCAAATTCCTGCAACTGTTCATATATTTTAGCCTCCATTCCCTAATCATTTTTGCTACTCTTCTCTGCACTCTTTGTACAGTCTCAGCATCTTTTTTCTATTGTGGTGACCTAAACTGGATCAATATTCCAAGTGTAGTTTACAAACCTCCAAGAGGTCTATAAAGACACTTGTCTTATGGTTTCATCATACAGATAGAAGGAAAATGAACACAAAAGGATCTTGGCGGTAAATGCCATCCCATGACTTAAGAGTCACTGTATCCTAGGGTTTCACAACCACACAGTGTGTTGATGTCCTCATTCCCATCTGTCCATCACTTGGGCCTTGTTGCCAAGAACATTATACAATCATCCATGAATTGAGCTGGTGACTTCACCTTAATTCTCTTGTCCTTCTTCTACATCCAATGTTTTATTTGACTAACTGGAGATTCACATCTTTTTCTGGACCAGATGTCAACCCAAAACTCTCTTGCTTCAAGCACTTTAGAAATTTTCAAGTGGGATCCATGTCTATTTTAGTATGTATTTCACCTCTTTGAACAAAACAGAAAACCTATGATGGCCAGATCTTCCAAATGCAAGATGTTTGGAGGGGGGAAGGTCAATAAGCAATGATGGCCAGGTCTTCTGAATGCATGAAGCTCAGTGGGAGGTAAATAAGCAAACAGAGATCCTAAAGTCAAAATATGTTACACAGTTGGATAAAAAAACATCTGCAAGCAAACAACCAAGCTCAGATTGCATCAAGGGCTCCTCATTCCTAAAGACTATTTTAGTTTGCAAAGCATAATGAAGATTGTCATCCAGGAATACAACTGGGGAAAATTGTTACACGACCAAATACTCCACAAACAAACAAAAAACTAAAAGAAAATACTGTGAAGCACCATATCTTCCTGTTTCTATTTTGCTAATAGAGAGATATTCTTTTGCTTTATCTTCTCCTTCCATTAGTTCTTCTCATCATCAGGTGCTCTTCTTTCCCTTTCTCCTTTACTGTCATCTGTGGGACGTAATTGAACCTTGTAAATGATTGACAGACAGCAGAACTCTAGCTAATGGCTAGAGAATGAGAACAGTAGTCTAAAAATCTCCGGAGAGTCTTAGATTGTCTGGTTCCAAGTACCCGTATTATGTTACTTTCATGTTTACTCTTTTGTCTGTGTTTGAACATGATGTAATTCTTTTTTTGGGGGGGGGGGGGGGGTTAGCAGGAACAAATACATAGTATCCAATAAGCCACTCACAATAGGCTACAACCCACAAGAAACATTCCCTGTGAATTGTTATGCTTAACTATTACCAATTTTGTTCTGGTTTTGAATTGTGGTGTTGGAAAAGACTCTTGAGAGTCCCTTGGACTGCAAGGAGATCCCATAAAAGAAATCAAACACTGATTGACCTTTGTAAGGGCAGATCCTGAAGCTGAAGCTCAAATACTTTGGCCACCTAAGGAGAAGAGAGGGTTACTTGGAGAAGACCCTGATGTTGTGAAAGATTGAAGGCAAAAGGAGAAGGTGATAGAAGAGGATGAGTTGGTTAGATAAGAGTCCTTGACACAATGAATATGAATTTGGGCAGACTCAGAGAGATAGTGGAGGATGGAAAGCCTGGCACGCTATGGTTTATGGGGTCATGAAGAGTTGGACACAACTTGGTGAGTGAACAACAACAATTGTGTTTTAAGATGTTCTTTCTTTCCCAGCTCCAGAGATCCCATTTTCACCGTCTAGTTTTTCACAAATCTATGGGCAAAGTTGGATTCAGGCAGAGCAACTTCCCACATACCATCCTGTGGCCTACCATGACTGAGGTTGGACATTAACCATGGTTTCTCCAATCCTAGTCCAGCAGCTTCAACACTACTCCACCTACTCATTGCTCTCCGCCATCCAATAACAGGACTATCACGTGCCAAAAATCTGGACTGCAATACTAAGCCGCTCCAACTCTGTGTCTCTCATCCATACTGCTTTGTGCCTTCCTTTTAAATTTCAGCAATGCATCTCTTATGAATAAGCTGCTCCAAAACTTTTATCGTTCATATTCATATCACATTCATATCGTTCATCATTTTATTAGTGATAGTACCGTTCTGAGCTGCACTAGTGAGACCACGATTAGAATACTGCATCCAGTTCTGGTTGCCAGCATATGAAAAAGATGCAAAGACCCCAAGAGAGCATGTGAAGAAGAGAAACTAAGATGATAAATGGTGAGCCAGATGAGTGGTTGTCTAGCCTGATGAAAAAAAGGGATTAGGAGTGACATGATGGATGTCTTCTGATACTTGATGGTCTCTCCCAAGGGGGAGAGGATTGACTTATTCTCCAAAGCACTGTTGGAAGAAATATCCTTCTGGGTTCAGTTCCAAGTGGGGGGAAAGACACTGGAAACATGGAGGCTGTTTGGAAAGATGGTTTAATGGTGGACAAGATCACATGGCTTGGAGATCCGAAGTGAGAAGGATGATCACATGCTTCAAGATGTTGGGCGAAGGAAAAGAAGGGCTGAGATGCTGAGAGACCCTTAATTTCATACCCTCTGTTGGGCCCCACCTTACTGTTTCCTGTTCCTGTGTAAGAAACATATCCCATTGGCTGTCAGACTCCCAGAGGCGGGTGTCTTAGCTAACTTTGTAGGCTTTGTCTGGACCACAAGGCTTCACCTGAATGTTGGCTGGTGCAATCTTCCCAGGCCAGGTGGAGAGTTGGGTAGAGGGTTTTGTTACGTAGAATACTCTGGTCCAGGCCTCAGTGGTCTACCCATTAATAAAGATGGGGGTAAGCTTCTGCTTCTGAGGTGATTTCTGCTTCTGAGTTTCTACTTCTCTTTTAGGGGAAATATTCTGCCTTTTTAATATTTCCTAGGATATTTCATTTTCCTAGGAGAGGGGTGAGTGCTAACTTCTTCCAGTACAAGAGGACAGGACAAGAAGCAATGAGTGGAAGCTTGTTGTAGAGAGATCCAAGCTAAAAGTAAGGAGAATTTTTCTGACAGTGAGAACAATTAATGGAACAGATGAAGTTGTGGGTCCTGGAATGAAAAAAAATGGACAGCCATTTGTCCGAGAGGCAGTAAAATCTCCTGCCTTGAGCAGGATTGGACTCAAGGCTCCGTACAGCCTTATGATTCTATATGATTCATTCCACAATGATAATATATTGTAATGTTGAGAGTCAACTGGCATAAATATATTGATTGAGCAATATCTGATTTGCACTGGTGTGTTTATGGACTCTTGCCTTTCCATGCTTTTTATGACATCTCTTCTCTAAAATCTCTTCCTAACATGTTAGCAAAGATTTGATTGTATGTGGGGAAGGGGAAGGGTAATCTATTTCCAAGCTCCATTAGCTTGTATCATGCTTGCTTGTTGCATTCCCATTTACTGATCAATACTGTGAAGCTGTAGCACCAGAGAGCAGAGTAGATATTCCAGGGGAAGTACCCAATTCCGTCTGTCTTCCTTGTTCTCGGCAACATGATGGCGTTGTACATATCTGCTTACAACACGATTTGAAGGGCTGCATGAATAAGATAGGGTGATGAGCCACGTGTCAGAGAATAGAAAAGAATTCTTATTAACAGGTAAGGTTATTCCCTTGGCTTCCCATCATAATTGTGTCAGTCCCGTTGTATTTTAGGTAGAATCCTCTTGCTGGACAACCCATAAAAGTGAATAGACTAGACATCCCTTTTGTTGCCTGTCCATCTTTTAGGAATATTTAATTACATAAAGTTAGGCAGTAACAAAAAATGGATGCTGTTCTAGGCAAAGAGATCTTGATATATGAGCTGTGAGCCAGATCTAACATCAGAAGTTGGTTTGTTTTTTTTAGCACTTCTGAGAAATAAAATGAAACCATAGAGGTTTTCAGCTGAATTAAAAATGCTGCTAAATTGGAAATGCCACATGTAGTTTTCCCTTAAGACACACAAATATTATAGAAAAGATACATTCTGTTAAACCCTCAAGATATTTACAAGTACTTTGGTGCAAGTTTTGTGAAAGAAACTCCAGTGTTATGTAAAATAAAGCTAAAACTTTTTTTCTGAACATGACACTTTGATGTAGTTCACTGTTATACAGTTGCATAAAGCCACAGTCAAACAAATTCGTTTTAAATGGACCCAGTTATACATATGTGTGAACTCAGTCAATGATTCCTTCCTCAACTTTTGTTTGGGGAAAACTGGAGCTTATTCGGACAACAGCGTATTAGGAAAACGTATTAGGACTGTTAGGGATAACATTGTTTACCCTAACTGGTTTAGGTAAAATAATAATTATATATGTTATCATGGTTTGTTAGTTAAAGTGTCTGTAACTTTAACTGTAAGACTGCAATTAAGGGAGTGGTTGTTAAAGGCACCATAAAAGAAAGAAGTCAAGGGCAGCTTGCTCTCTCTGGCTTGATGATCCTTAATTACTGGATAGACTGAAGACTGCGTTTTTTCCCCTACTGGAACGGGAGAGAGAAAGGACTGTTGATTTATCAAACTGTGAGAGGACCGATTTATTGTAAGTGAACTGACATTGGATATTCTACACGGACTTTGCTAATTGAATATCCTTGAATGGACTGACTAAAAACGATACATGACGAATGGACTGTTATTTTGACTATGTTATAAAACTCTAAGTGGAATAAACTATATTTTTGATAACACAAGCGTATCTGTTATTTTTACTGTATGTTAACTAACGTACAAACTTATCTCACACATTTATCTGTATGCCTATCTGACTAACGCTGCACATTCTGTTTAGCTTGTCTCCTTAACCCTGGTTATGGGGAACACAGGCTTAACAAGGACAACAGCTTACTAGCACAACATATGATTTGTGTTCGTTTGCAGTTTGCAAGAAGTGTAGTGATTTGTGTGGAACCAGAGGGAAGAAAAAAGGAAGCCAGGATATTGAATGTGGGTGAGAGAGACGGAGGGAGGGAGGGAGATTTATGGAAGCTGCTTGTGACACATTATGGTTTGGTAGGACGTGTAAGTTCATGTGAAAAATTTAAGAATGTATTAATGTTCCATTGTAATAATCCATTTTTGTTAAAAAACAGTGTTGGAGGGAGCAGCGGATTTGGTCATGGGTTGTTAACTACATTTTCGATTATAAAGTTCGGGACAAAAGCCTGGAGCTGTTGGGAATTGATTGGCCTCTTCTGGAGACAAAATTCAATATGATGATAAAGCTCTTGGCCTTATCTGACTTGGCAGTTATACAAACTTTGTTGTTGGAATCTGTGATGACCCAAAGGGGTGTGGCACAAAGGCAACAAAGCCACATAAGTAAGAAAAGTCCCTTTAATACCTCCAACTTTGCCCCCGATGTCCAGTTACCTTCGGCTGGAGAAAAATTCTTCCAAAAACAGTCTTTAAGTGGAGGAAATTCAGTCCGAAAACAAAATACATATAAACTGTAAATAAAAATCCACACAAACCACGCTGCAGCAATTAACTGGACAGGCCAGGATAAGGAATTGCAGACTTCAAAGGCCAACAAAACACTCACAGTTGGGAAGATGCCAGGAACCCAGATAAGACTTGACAAAGATAATGCATGCTTTGCTTCTAGCAAGGTGTTATGCACAAACATCCTTTTTTAAGTCCTGTTTTCCCAGTTGCAGCTAATGAAGGGAATCGGAGCCCTTTCCTCCCCCGTAAGCCACATTGCTCCCTTCTCCGTTCTTCCCTGCATGCCCTAGGATGAAGAGGGGGTGGGCCTGGATCTTCCTTTGAATGCCCAGCTGGACTGTGCCCCTACCCAGTTTCTTCCACAGCCACCGGAGCCACACTCCCACTCCCTGTCAGCTGCTCGACCTCCCCCTCGGAATCAGATTCCAACAGGGGCATGACAGAATCATTGGTCTGACTTCATTTCCAGAGTCCTAAATCGCATGAGGAACAGGAGATCACCCCGTCATACAGTGCTTGGGTCTCGAACCCCGCCAGCTAACAAGCGTTAGTGTCTTTAACCACTAGCCATCACTCCCCCAAGAGCTACTATACCTGAAATGTAAAGGAACAAAGTCCCAGCTCTGGAACAAGATGTTTTTAGCCTCCAGAGGCTGGGGTTTGAAATTTGGAGAATGAGAGATCCTGAGTGGTTGATGAGACAGCTTGCCGGCTATGATTTCTCCTTTGAGGAGTTTGAAGATGTCCAGTGCAAATTGTCAGACTTTGAGGTTAAGGTTCCTCTCTGCTTCCAAGGCTTTCCAAATTCTCCTGAGAATTGGAAGGTCTCCTACAGGTGGACTTCTTGGCCTTCACCAACAGAATAGCAAAGCGAACCTGGCTAATTTTTTTTTTGTCCTTCTTTCAAACTCTCGGGTCTATGTTAGAATCGTAAAAATACAAATTGTCATCTGAGTTTCTATTTCATCAGCCAAATGCTTTCCTGTTGGCAGTTAAATATGCCTGATAACCCAATGGTTGCAAACTCTCCTTTTTTTTTTTAATTCAGAGGTGCAATTGTCCAAAGCACTGTGAGCAAATGAATTGTAGAACAAAAAAAGAAAACAAGGCTTTTGGAATGAAATGAAAAGCTGGGTACCACACTTTCCCTACTCAGCATTCTCACGGTATGCAGAGACTACAAGTTGACCAGCTATTGACCATAGAGTTTGAGGTTTGGAAGGAGCAAAGGCGGCCCCATAAACAGTAGTAGCTTGGATCAAGATAATATAAGGTTTATGAGCTGGAACAATATAAAGAGCCAAGATTTCTCAGAACTTTAAATGAAAGGGATTTAGGAAATAAATGCCACAGCTGCTTTGTTGCTCTACTTTGACAGGAATGATAATAATTCTTCTAAACTTGCAGTGGCTACCTCGTGCTACCTTCACAGTACATTAGAGAAGGCTGGCCTTCTGCAGGAACTGAAATTCTGGAGAGCATCTCCAGAACTGGTGGGAGTGGAGGTTGGCATGAAGAACTGCTCAGAAAATGAATCAAGAGTTCCTAACAATCCAATAGAGAGGAGGAGGAGGAGGATAAAGATAAGATAAAGATAAAGTCAAGTTTAAGAAATGTTTGCAAACAAACAACCAAGCTCAGAGAGCATCCAAACCTCCACAATTCCTGAAAATAAACATTTTTATAGTTGAGGTTAATCTGCTTGATAATACCATAACTTTATCATGGTATTGTTAATTATTTGAATCCCCAGTATTTATTTTTATTGATACGTGTCACTGGATAAAGTTTGATTTATTGCAAAGGCACGATATGTATTGAACGTACTTGATAATAAGCTGCTTAGAGTTTTATGATTGAAGAGACCTAGCAGCATTTGGAATAAAAACATTTTCTAATTGCTATCAAATTGAAAGCCAGAAAAGATTTGGGTTATATAAAGGGAAATTCTTTTATGCCATTTCTTTATCAACAAGAAGAGAAGAAGCCACCAATAATCCCAAAATGATCGGCGATAATCCCATTTACAGCAGTGTAAAATGCAATGGCGAGATAGTTCCCTCCCTTCTCTTTCTCCTGAACTTCTCTTCCTGAAATGACATCCACCCTTATTTCTCTTTCTACAGGACATGGCAATCATAAGGAGAACAGCCCCTTCCTCAACAGCTTGGACCAAGGCAAAGGAGATTATTACTATGACCGAAACTTGGCCTTATTTGAGGTAACGATGCTTGAAATTTCATTTTTGGTCAATTTTTCAGCTTTCCAGAATGTTCAGTTTGGCCCTTGTCTAACAAGTGGAGTTTTGAAGGACATTAAAGAGGTCCTGGTTCATTTCAAACCATGGAGCTTTTTCTCCTTCAGTTTTTTTACCTAATCATAAAAAGATGTGCAAAGACTCTCAGCCTCCATAATAAATGTTTTTGTTCAGTTTTTTTTATCTAAAACAAAAAATATTGATCTAAATAAAAAAAAAATCAAGATGATGGTCACAATTTTGTGGTTGAATTCCTGCCCATAAATTAGGAAGTACTTTGTAACTCATGTTCTTATCATTACTTGGTAGTAATCATTATTATAATGTGTTCTACACAAGGCTACCTTTAAAGACTATATGGAAACTTGTACAGTTGGTACTTCTAGTTGTTTTTTCTTCTTCTGGTTAATTGTGTCCAATTCTCTGAGATTAGACAAGTCCCTCCAGTTCTGTTGCCAAGGTTTTTCTGAATTGTTTGCCATTGCCTACTTCCTAGGACTGAGAAAAAGTGTTTGGCTCACAGTCACCCAGCTGGTTTTATGTCTAAGGCGAAACCATAACTCACAGTCTTCTGGCAGCTACATATGAAAAATTAATATTTTATATTGCAAAATTTAATCATGAGGAATGTTGGCAATAAATCTACAGTAGAATGAATGTCCAGAGATCCATGATTGATTATTTTTAATTTCCAAAAAACATTTTTTGACTCAACAGAAGGAGTTAATTTACTATGGTAGTCATAAATATACTGATTTTATTGTAATCCCTCCGAAACAGAAAATTTTCAAAGCCTACAATGTCATTTTAAAGGGATGTGTTGTTATCTATGAATCAAGCAGCTTTAGGCTTGTATCTGTAAGTACTTTGAAGAAGAAGATAGACTGTATCTCAGCTCTATACTTCCTTTGCCCTGTTTTTGATTCTAGGACAGTATTTCTCAACATTGGCAAGTTGAAGATAAATGGACTTCATCTCCCAGCTGGCTGGGAGATTCCGGGAGTTGACCTACACCCATCTTCAAGTTGCCAAGGTTGAAAAACACTGCTCCAGTGTTTGTTATGGAACTTTGGTTCGCATCATAGTAGAGAATCAATGCCTGGATACGAACCCAGAAAAGAGAATTGGGTTGTCCATGGGATGAGATGAGCATGTCTTACAATAACTCCTGGGAAGATGGCTACTCACAGGTTTGGGAATTGACTCTTGGTGTTATCTTGGCAGTGCAGTTCTAGCTGACTGAGAGAGAGGGATAGAATATGGAAAAAGAGGATGCTCCTAGTTTATGGAAGCTGCTGTTTTGGACAGGATCCATGATCCTAGGGCAGAATTCTCAGAGTTAAAGCCCACATATCTTAAAAGTGGCCAAGGTCAAGAAATCCTGTTCTACTTAAATGAACCAAATATCTAAATTGGGGAAGGGCAAGATGTGTTTTCTGTCTCCTGGGAGGAAATCTTACTCAAGCGACAGAATTTACCATTGGATATATATATATATATATATAGATGGGATTGTTTTGCAGATAGATGGAGAGATTAAACTTTGTGAACCTGAACAGCATAGTTGCAGTTAAAAAGACAATAGCATAGCAAATCATACATTATACATTTCAGTGGAATTATTGAAATGGATGTAATTCTTGTTTGCATTTTTGGTCTGCAGCTGACCTGAGAGCCGGTTTCCTGTAGTGGCTAAGGCATCAGACTAGAAACTAGGAGGCCATGACTTCTTCTAGTCAAGCCTTAGACACATAGCCAACTGGTGACCTTGGGCTAGTCACTTACTTTCAGCCCTAGGAAGGAGGTAATGGCCAACCACTTCTGAAAAAACCTTGCCAAGAAAACTGCGGGAACTTGTTCAGGCAGTCTCTGAGAATTGGACACAAATGCACAGAAGAGAAAAAAATGACCTTAATAAAGATGTATTGATATTATAATTGTCACTTTATCTTAAAAGACAGACTGATGTATCGGTCATAACTTTTGCGACAGACAACAGACTTCATCTAATTTATGCAATGACATATTGGAAGCCCTTCTTTTTTTGATATGGAGTGCTGCATTTAAAAATAATCAAATCATCCTAAGGATGTTGTCAGCAGTATGTTATAATATTTTCTCCATAGGTCCTGTTTTATTTTAGAGATTGCAATGTATAGAAGTGCAATCATTTGCTGGGGTAATGGATCACATTTAAACATTGACTCCCATGCTGAGTACTGTACGGACAAGGATTAAAAACAGATGAAACTATTAGTTGGTATGAAGGCATTTATAGCAATACAAAAATATATAAACGTAGGATGAACATTTTCAGTTGCTTTTCTGGCTGGCCAGCTAGGATGCTAGAAAATTGTCACAATACAATATTATTCCCCCTATCAAATTGTATTTCTATCCTGTCTTGTGGCATTTTTTTTATAAAAAAACTAAGATGCTAGGCAATTTGGCTATTTTGTGGGTTGCAATGAGATGGTCCATTTTGTGAACTCGTTTCCATGGAGATGGTTACAGAGACATTCTGCCGTTGGTCCAAGCAGGCTTGCTTGCTTAGTTAGCCTTTCCAGAAGTTGGCTTGGTGGCAACCAGGAATGTCCCTCTTCCTCTGAGAGGTCAAGCCTCCTCATCTTTTGCTTTTGTATTGCTGGAAATTGCCAAGAAAGGATGTTGAACTTGTGCAACGGGGATAGGTTGCTTTAAGGGAGAGGTCTCCAAACTTGGCAACTTTAAGGCGTGTGGACTTCAAGTCCCAGAATTCTAGGCTGGCTGAAGAATTCTGGGACTTGAAGTCCACAAATCTTAAAGTTGCCAAGTTTAGGGACCCCTGCTCTTTAAATTGGTGTCAACACCAATAAGACCAAGGAGCTTATATTGGATTATAGAAGGAACAGATCAGACATCCAGCCCTTGCTTATCAATGGACACCAAGTGGAGTGAGTGGCCAGTGTTAAGTTTCTGGGTGTTACCCTAAAAGAGGACCTGACCTGGGGTCTCACATTGCAGCCCTGGTCAAAAGGGCCCAGCAGAGATTATACTACCTGACGCAGAGATTATACTACCTGACGCTTCTCAGGAAACAACAACTAAATGAAAAACTGCTGGTGACCTTCTACCGCTGCACCATAGAGAGTATCTTAACTTCCTGCACTTCTGTATGGTTTGCCAATTGCACAGGGGCAGATAGGACAGCACTCCAGATGGTTAATGTCATTGCCCAGAGGATCATTGGTTGCCCTCTCTCCTCTTTGGAAGAGCTTTATAGCTCCTGCTGCCTTAAGAAAGTTCAAAACATCCTCAAAGATCCATCTTGTCCTGGGCATCCTTGCTTTGAACTATTACCATCTGGCAGGTGGTACGGGATAATAAAAACAAGGACAAATAGGCTGAAAACAGCTTCTATCCCAGGGCAGTAGCTCTGATTAATTCAGCTGTATAGTACAATATTAATGCAATATCAAGGGTTTTCAATTCAATGTGTGGAGTGTGAAGGATGTGTGTTTGTGTTTATTTTCATGGTCATGATGTGCACTTAAGATGGTGTTTGATTTTGTTGTAGGAGTTGCAATGACAATAAACTAAATTAAACTAAGTCCTCCCTTGAAAGAGCACCATGTAAGAGTTGAAGCATACAGGTTGAGGCTCTCTAAGTTTTCCAGGAGCGAAATGCTCAAAATTCTACTGCCCCCTTTGACCAATGTAGTCTTACATGTTTCCCTTTGTAGGAAGAACTGGATATTCGTCCAAAGGTGTCTTCTTTATTGGGCAAATTGGTCAGCTACACAAATCTCACTCAGGGAGCCAAGGAGCACGAAGAAGCAGAAAATGCCGAAGGCTCAAGAAGTAAAATTTCAAAAGTATGTAGCTTTCTTCAGTTTTTGGGTTCCAGTTTTTTTTCATGAGGATTCAACTTTGCAAGGCTCAGTCAATCAGGGGCCCCAACCCTTGATCCATGGACCGGTACTGGGCCACAGCATGCCAGAAACCGGGCTGTGCAAACAAGTGTAATCCCATCCATGGGATGCAGGCAGCATGCAAAATCACGGCCCCTCTGGTCCATGGAAAATCCTCTTCCTGTGGAACCGTTCCCTGTTGCCCAAAAGGTTGGTGACCACTGATTTAGATGGACAAAAGGCCTCTGATGAAGCCCATGAATTGTAACCACCCCCTTGACTAAATCTCCATGCACTTACAGGTGTCTTTTAGAAGAAAAGGACAAGTTTTGGATTTAGATGATTAATTTTTGTCACGGGAGATGACTGCCTGGCCAAGAGAGAGGGCGAAATGGTGCTTGGACCACAGAGTCCATCATGCTATTTTGTTGAGATGATTTCTTCTCTTTTTCAGTCTCCCAGCATGGGGACCCTGATGGGCGTCTACCTGCCATGCATGCAAAATATCTTTGGGGTCATCCTCTTCCTTCGGCTGACGTGGATAGTGGGAACAGCAGGTGTCTTCCAGTCGTTCCTTATTGTCTTAATCTGCTGCTGTTGTGTGAGTATATGGCCTAGGGCAGGGGTTGGCAAGCTTAAACACTGAAAGAGCCACAAAGGTCCTAATTGGAAGCCCGCCATGATGACCCAGGACATGGCACAAAGGCAACACGGTCAGATAATCAATAAGTGTCCCTTTATTATCTCCAACTTTGCCCCCAATGTCCTGGTTATCTTCTGGCTGGAGAAAAACTCTCCCAGGAACAGCCTTTGATTGCAGAAAATTAAGTCCAAACATGGTCAACACAAACTGTAACTTAAAGTCCAAACAAGCCAAATTGAACTAATTAGTTTGGCAGGGCAGGAGCAAGAATTTCAGACTTGAAGGCATGGCAAAACTCACACAGCTGGGAAGATGCCAGGAACACAGAGAAGCCATGGCAACACAAGATAAAATCACGTTTGCTCCCAATAGCCTGCCGCACACAGACTGCCTTTCTTATAAACTGTCTTCCCAGCTATGGCTAAGGAAGGAAATCAGGGCCCTCTACTCCCCCGTAAGCCATGCAACCCATGTTGTTCTCTTCTCCATTCCTCCCTGCGTGCCCTAGGATGAAGAGGGGGTGGGCTTGGTTCTTCCTCTGAACTCCCTCTCCCTTGTTCTATCTCTTCTCTGCTCTACCCAGCCAGACTTTGCCCTACCCCAGTTTCCTCCACAGGGGCCTTTCCTCCACCCATTTGATGTAAGTGAAGGAAACATCAAAGGAAAATATTTGTAGCTCAGGCTTGAAGTATGGAGTCTTTGGTGGTATCTGAGCTTGGTTGTTTTGTTGGAGATGTTTCATTACCCAAACTAAGTAACCTCATCTTAACCCCCAAAATTGCTAGAATTCCTGTAGTGCTGAAAATACATGTGTTTCATGTGTTTTTATCCATACAGAATTTGGTCTTGTTCTGAAGTTCAGTTTTCAGGGATTTATCCTTCTGTTGGATGCACAGTACAGAATCCCAAACCCCTTACAGAATTACATTCTTTTGGGCTGGAAAGACAAACAATTAAAAGATTTGGTTATATCCCATTGCAAACATCTGGTTTATTTAAATTTGATTATTCTTGTGTTCGTATATGTTTAAACTCTATTATTGTCGTTCACAGACCATGCTGACAGCTATATCAATGAGCGCAATTGCAACCAATGGTGTAGTTCCAGGTACACTGTGATTCATTTGGCATGATCGTAATTTTGAAGTTCAGTAGGAAAAAGATACTTGAATGAATGAATGAATGATTGATTGATTGATTGACTTGCTATCAAGTTGATGTCAACTACCTAGATAGATTTTCCCCAGAATAGAGCCCAGGTGGTTAGAATGCAGTATTGCAGGCTAACTCTGCTCGCTGCCAGGAGTTTGACCCTCATCAGCTCAGAGTTGATTCAGCCTTCCATCTTTCTGAGGTTGGTTAGATTGTTGGGGGCAACAATCTGTTGTAGTAGCCCGTCAATATCCTGACATTCAGTTTTCCAGAAAAAAAATATGCTTCTCTTAGCTGTGAAGGTCCTTTTTATTTTATGTTTTTAAATGTGTATTTCTATCTCACCTTTATTATTTTAACAAATAACTCAAGGTGGCAAATTTACCTAACACACTTTCCTCCTTCTGTTTTTCCCACAACAACCCTGTGAGATGGGTTGGCCTGAGACTTCCTAATGGCTCAAAGTCACCCAGCTGGCTTTCATGCCTGAGGTGGGACTAGAATTCAACATCTCCCGGTGATTGGCCCAAAGTCAACCAACTGGTTTTCATGGCTAAGGTGGACTTGAACTCATGGTCTCTTGTCTTAACCTGGTGCTTCACCCACTAGACCAAACTGGCTGATTTAGATTTTCCTTTTTCAGAGCATCCTCATCTTGGACATTTATTGAATTTATTTGCTTAAGAAAAATGTTTCACTTTTATTTGTTTTTTTGTGCGCTAGCTGGTGGTTCCTACTTCATGATTTCGAGATCACTGGGTCCTGAATTTGGAGGTGCGGTGGGACTGTGTTTCTACTTGGGAACAACATTTGCAGGAGCCATGTACATCCTGGGTGCCATTGAGATCCTACTTGTAAGTAATCAACAAATATATTGCCAGAGAAGTGACAATGCATTAGATTTACCAACGAACATGCAGAGAGATTCATTGAGATTGTTCCATTATTGCTTCTGCTAATTGAAGCACCTATTTTCTTAAAACTTTAAAAATGTTATCTGGCCCTACATGCTGGTCTTGGTAGTGTTCAGATAGCAAGAATAGGTCACTGATAATGCTTTACTTTTTGTTAAAATTCCACCTTCCATCATTTTTTACTCACCATCATGCTGGATGGGCCAGATTGAAGCTGATATCTCAAAGAACTGTAGTTCGCCCTCTGTTTTATGAATATTATGCATTAAAATATTAAGATTGTGCAGATTGGAATAAAATGTCTTGGGGTTTCTGCCTGAGATAGGCTTCGTACTGATCATTTTAAAGAGTGGGTGACTTCTAGGCTTTTGCAGTGCAGATCAGAGGCCAGCGAGGAGAAACAGAGAAGGAGATTTTGCCTTCTTGCTTTGATCATAGGATTTAGTGGTAGTAAAAAAAATCCTGTGCAGAAATTGAAGAACCTTTTGCAATAATTTCCTTCCCACTTTCTTTTATATTATATCTATTAGATTTTAAAATAAATTGTAGTTTCTTGTCTCTTAATGTCTCACACTTAGAAAAATGTAGGTACATTGTAAGTGGTGGTGTTGGTGGTAATGATGATGATATCGTGTCATTTGGGTTTTATTGAGAAGACCCTCTGAACTGAATAGGACATAATCCCAGTTCAGTTATCATGGGATTATAATCCATGCTTAAGAAGTGAGCATGGAATTCTACAGCATCTCTTCTCTTTTAGGGTCTATTAGTTATGTAAAGGCATCTTCATTGCAGAATTCGTTTCAGATAATTTAGGAGTGTTTCTCAACCACAGCAATTTTAAAGGTGTGTGGACTTCAGCTCCCAGAATTCTTCAACTGGCTGGGGAATTCTGGGAGCTGAAATCCACATACATTAAATCCAGTGGGATTCAAACATGTTTATTACCAGTTCTGTGGGCATTGCTTGATGAGTGTAGTGTAGTTTGGTGGGTGTGGCAGGGGAAGGATACTGCAAAATCCAATTCCCTCCCCATCCCACTAACCTGCTTTCCAGCTCCGTTCTCCTGTGCAGGGCAACAAAAGAAGACCCAGCCAATCAGCTGGGATTCAGGAGGTGGAGAATAGATGGGGGCGAGGCTAGTCAGAGGTGGGATGGGCAAGTTCTCCGAACCACCCAAAATTTCCGCTACCAGTTCTCTGGAACTGGTCAGAACCTGCTGAATACCATCTCTGATTAAATCTAAGGATGAGAAGCATTGTATTTCCCAGGTCCAGCATGGTTCAGAAGTCGTCTTGGTTGAAATTCCAGAAGCTTCAATTTCAAATCATCTGGTGGCTGGCATAATTGAAGGGAGGTGGCTGTGGTTACTTCTGGGTGTTGTGCACCTCTTGTCTTCCTAATGTGTGTCTTGGACAGCTTGCTTTTTTTTGCCAACACTAAAGTCATGTTCTTACTCTTTCAGACATACATTGCTCCCCAGGCTGCCATTTTCCATTCAACTGGGGCCCATGATACTTCCAGTGCCACATTGAATAACATGCGAGTCTATGGGACCTTATTTCTCACCTTCATGGCTCTTGTGGTCTTTGTGGGTGTAAAATATGTGAACAAGTTTGCTTCACTCTTTTTGGCTTGTGTCATCATTTCCATCTTATCCATCTATGCTGGGTCAATTAAATCCATCTTCAGTCCACCTTTTTTCCCGTAAGTAGAAGTACTTCAGAAAGGCAAATTATAAATGCTAGTCGTGTGGTAAAATCTCTAGCTAGCTTGGAGGGAGGTGTTAAGAGGGGGCCGAGCTTAGAGTCCTTGCACCACAGAAAGTAGCACATACCTGAAGAATTAGAATCTAGAGAAGACTATTCCCCAGGGAATGCTCTCCATCTGGCAAAATTCTTGCAATATAAGTGACCAACAATGAAGCTTCTGTTTGAGACTATCCAAGTGGTTCAGGTTGCTTGTGCTTGACAGAACCCAGGGATGAAAGAGAGGAGACCCTGATATGCCAGCTTATGAGTCCATTGAGGGAGGACAATATTCAGTGAAGGAAACCTTTGAGGTCAAACCCTTAGGTCAACATCTGGGTTCCCCAAGGGAAGATGACTACATGGTGAATTCTTGTAAACTAGTTATCAACAATGAAGAACTCTATTTGACCCATTCTTAGAGCTGCTCTGGTTGCTTACACATGGCAAGTTGGATGTTAATGAAGTAGTCCTCATATTTAGTGATCGTTCAAAGTTACAGTGGCACTGGGAAAAAAAAGACTTATGACTATTTTTCACATTTACAACCGTAGCAGCCTCCCCATGATGAAAAATTCAGACATTTGGCAACTGGCTCATATTTATGACAGTTGCAGTGTTCCGTGTCATTTGATCACCTTTTTCAACCTTCTGATGAACAAAGTTCAGTGAGGAACCCAGATTCATTTTACAACAATGTTACTAACGTAACAACCGTAGCAATTCCCTTAACAACTGTGACAAGAAAGGTCATTAAATTGGGCAACGTTCACTTAACAACTGGAAATTTGGGGAGTCAACTGTGGTCATAAGTCAAGGACTACCTATAGTGGCAGAAGCTCCTGATAATGAACCAGTCAATGGAATTCTACTCCCTACTAAATATATTAATTATTTGGCGGGGGGGGGGTCATTTGATGGCTTTGCTTTTGTGGCCCTGTGGTTTCTTTTAAAAAACTGAGGTGTCACTGTTTTTCTCGCACTAAATTAATATAGAATTATTTATAGGATACCACCTTGTGAAATGTATTGAAGTAAAAACAACAAAAATTCTCAGCCTTGGAAAGTTACCAGATTATTAAGGTATCTGCTTAGAATCTGTTTCTCAGGGCAAAACCTACAAGCAGTAAGGTTCAGAAGGAATCTTTCATTATTTGTGCATGTTATTTATTTATTTACAGTGGTATTTATACACTGTATAAATAAATATACAGATAATGTACGCCTTGTGTTGTATAGTAAAGTGATATTAACACAAAAAAAGGAAGTGCATAGAAAAAGTCCAATGTTTTCATTTGTTTCTTTTTATTTTGATTGTTTTAAGCTCTCACATATATAAATGTTCAGTGTTGTTTTGTGTACTGATATAGGAATGCAAAATAGAATTTATGGTCGGTTTAATCTTTACATTTCCTCCTCTGTGTCTTAATATATATGTACTTGTATCTCCAAGCTGGTAACTTTCAGATGGGTTGGAATAGAAAAAAAATGTTTGAATTCCTAAACCAAAATTGGAACTTTAATTGAAAAGAATGCAACTTGAAAGGGTGGAAGAATTTTTTTTCCAACCCTCGTTCCTAATATTAGAACTTGGAATCTTCCTCTGAAAACTGATGAAGGGGCTAAATTTAGCTAAGAGAAAAGTTTCTTTTCATGTATCAGCAAATGTTGCTGTTTTTCACCCTCTGAAAAGCAGGCCACTTATTTTGGAAAGTCGGATGCTGGATTTAGTCTTCTTCCTGCTGCCTTCATGGTGTTTTATCAAAAGGAGGTCTGAGAAGATTAGAAACAAAGACATATCCTTGCATATTTTTTAAATGAACCATTTTTGGCAGCTCTTTCAGAAGAGTTGGGGAAGTGGGAGGAATAATTTTCTTTGAAGAGAAATGGGCCAACCTTCAAGTGATGAAAATGTTTTTCCCTAGGGTATGCATGCTAGGCAACCGGACTCTTTCAAGGGACCAGTTTGATATTTGTGCCAAAACAACGATGGTCGACAATGTGACAGTGGCCACCAGTCTCACCAACCTCTTTTGCCCGGGTTACAACACAACCTCTGCCCACTGCGACGAATATTTTCATTTGAATAACGTGACCGAGATTGTTGGCATCCCGGGAGCTGCAAGTGGAATTTTGAAAGGTAATCTTAAATCCCATAGCATCACTTCGGGGGGTGAGGAAGTAAGAGCACTGATAACCACATCAGAGTTTGCAGATTGTCCATTCCATGTACAAGACAGTGGTGGGATTCAAATTTTTCTACTACTGGTTCTGTGGGCGTGGCTTGGTGGGTGTGGTGTGGCTTGATGGGCGTGGCAGAGAAAGGATACTGCAAAATCCCCATTCCCTCCCCACCCTGCTAACCTGCTTTCCAGCTCTGTTCTCCTGTGCAGGGCAACCAAAGAAGACCCAGCCAATCAGCTGGGACTCGGGAGGCAGAGAATAGATGGGGGCGGGGCCAGTCAGAGGTGATATTTGCTGGTTCTCTGAACCACTCAAAATTTCCCCTACTGGTTCTCCAGAACTGGTCAGAACCTGCTGAATACCACCTCATGCCCCACCAAGGACCGTGTGGTTTGTGGGTTGAAGATCTCCAATCAGAAACCTTGTTAAATAATTGTCAAGTCAGTTAAGGGCTGGGCCGCCTCATGCTTTTGAGATGTTTTGGGTTTCAATTTTATAGCCCCAGGTCATTGGCCTTGTTGGTCCAAAACAACATGAAGGTCCAAAGTTGTCTACTTGTGGTCTAAACAGTACAGAGGTTCTTAATCTACATTTAAAGATAATGAAGACATTGTGTGCTGTGTCTTGTATAGTACAAGAGATTATATAATCTCAGATTCAAATCCAGTGAAGATAGGGGGAAGGAGGAGATGAAGACGTGGAAATGATATACCTCTCTGGATTTGTACAACAACAATGAAATGTGAGAATACCAAAATCTCAAAAAATAAGAAAATATAGTGGCTGTGATTGTACAGTTGAAGCTCATCCTTTCTACATATATTGGGGTCTTCAAACTGAGCCACTTTAAGATTTCTGGACTTCAACTCCCAGAATTCTGGGAATTGATGTCCACAAGTCTTAAAGTTGCCACGTTTGGAGATCCCAGATAGATGATAGATAGATAGATAGATAGATAGATAGATAGATAGATAGATAGATAGATAGATAGAGACAGACTTGGGGAAGAACTTCCTGATGTGTTCATCAGATCCCTGATGTGTACATAAGGGGAGGAACTTCTTGTTAAAACGACAGCTATCTTGATTATCTTATCCCCCGTTGTGATTTGTCAAATTTTAATAGTTTCAAGTATGGAATCAACCATAGTTGTTAGCTATTATGTTTGTAAAGAATTTTCTCATTTCTGGACAGGAAGACCAACTTTCCTTGGCTAAGTTTAGACCGTATGTATAGACTTTGCTTGGTGCCTAGTAAACCTAACAATCTGTTTTTCATTTTCATTTTTTCATTTATTCCTGATGAGTCTTGTTTCCACCATCCTAGAGAATGTCTGGGGTAATTACTTGGAGAAAGGCGAGATCCTGGAAAGAGCGGCCTGTCCTTCTGCTGATGTAGCTGGAAATAAGAACAACCTCCACTTGTATGTGTATGCGGACATAGCAACTTCCTTCACTGTCCTGGTTGGCATCTTCTTCCCCTCTGTGACTGGTGAGAAGATACAGCGACTGAAGTGTCTGGGTGTATTTTGGTGTATTTTGGGAAGTATCAATACTATCTGCCTTTTTTGTTTTCCTTTGAAGGCATCATGGCCGGCTCCAACCGATCAGGAGACCTCAAGGATGCCCAGAGATCTATCCCAGTGGGAACCATTCTTGCTATCGTCACCACGTCTCTTGTCTGTATCCTTTAAACGTAGGAATGTACATGTTATGGTTTTAGTAGTTCAGAAGCTTTATCTTGGGGTCTGACTAATAATAATATCTGCCCTGACTCTTGGAAAGGAAAGAGAAGATTAGACTAGCATGAAGGTTCCATTGAAATAAAGGATGGCATTCCTGCTGGCTATAGGTATGCTTTTCGTTTACCTGTTCTTGTACCTCCAAGGTATTTCTTGCCCCTCTCAAAGATATAAAAAGTCTTAAGCACCCACCAGGGTTATTGCACTTACTTTTCACTTTCTCAGTCTCTTCCTTCTGCACAAAACATATGAACAAGTTTTTGTGTGATCTCATTCTATTGAAGTCACATTTTGGGGCATTTAGAAGGTAGACATGGAGAGCAACAAAAAAGAAATGACTATCTCAGATGTGTTAGGGAGAATGTTTTCTGCGTTATTTCACCTGCAGCATTAGGCCAACCAAGCACCATGTTTTTATCAGTATTATGCAAACACAACAGTGGTGTGATGCTAAGTATTGCATTACCTTTTGTGCATCAAGTAGTTGTGGAACTGTGGTCCATTCTTGAGATGCTACAGTTGACTTGAAGGAGCTACGTGTTCTCCAGATGCAATGACTTAAATATTGTTGATATGCTGAAGGAAAGAAATGACAATCTCGTTACTATGTGTTATGAATATGTATGTAATTAACCCTAAGTGCTACAGTGTATTTAATTTCTCCCAATATATTTAATTTAATTTCAACCCATTACTAAATGCTGTTAAGAAAAGTGTGACAAAAAGAATGGCATCCTCTTAGAAATTATCAAGATGACTTTTGTGCTGTCCTGATCATTGCTATTTTACTTTGCAAATTGTATTGGCAGAGTCTTGACAATTTTTGTGACAGCAGAAGAGGAATTCTTATGTTATATTACTATAAGAGGAATATTTATGCCTGGCTGATACAAATGTAGGTATTAATTGCATCAAAATTCTGGCTTTCTTAACCTTGATTTGCACCTCACAGATTTCAGCTGTGTATTATTGTTTGGAGCTTGCATCGAAGGCGTTGTTCTTAGAGATAAGTAAGTAATTATTCCAGATTTTCCTTTCAAAGGAAGGGAGTCAATTTTTTTCTCTGATTGCTATTGATGCTTCCCTTTGCAGAAGAGATATCTGATTTTTCTTTTTGACAAACTACATGGAATGTATTTTCTCCCTAATAAGCATTAGTGGCTTTCAGCACACAGGACTGTTAGCAGAGCATGATTTCAAAGTACAAAATGCACAGTAATGGCTACAACTCTAAAACCTCACTTTCCCTTTTTTTTAAAGGCAGTTTTCTAGTCTCTTTCCCCTCCCCCCTTTATTTATTTAGCCTTTTAAAAAATAATTATGTCCTTCCTCAAAGGATGTGTTGTACACATTACGATAGGTGAAGTCAAGAGATACCGGCAGGCCCCAAATCACCCAGAATTGTCTAAAGATGAGTAAGAATTTGCATTGTTCTTTCTGAATTAATCTGAGACTGAACTCACAGCATGACTGGCTGGGGAATTCTTGGAGTTGAAATCCACCCATCTTAAAGTTGAGAAGGTTGAGAAACACTGCCCTATGGTGTCCCGTGGCTGGGTTGATGGCTCATAGCAGGATAATCCATGCAAATAATCCATACTTATTTTGCATGCATTATTTATATTTTGCATCTGGCACCATCCAGATGTGCTTCTCCTGGAGCTCCCAGAATTGCTCAGTCAGCTTGGATTTGCATAATTGACCATGACCTTCCAATACCTTTCTATGATTGCATTAGAAGCATTTGTATATGCTTGAATGTCTCTATTTGAGCCATTTTGCAAGGACAGCACTTCTATTATTTAACCAAAGCTCTGCAAAATAGTAGTAGACTTTTACGTTTCCAAGAAATAGTTGTCAGATAATGTGGAAGCGGATGGGGAGGGGGGAAAAGTGGCTAAGCCACATTGGTATTATCTTACATTCTTAAATGGAGAGAATGGGAACTTTTAGACATTACCATTGCTACCAAGTTGCCAGCTTTAAAGGCTGTGAATCCTGCCCCTGTGTGGTCTAAGAATAAAATGGTATTTATCTGGTTCCTAAGAGTAGTTTTTTAGCAACTTAAAAGGCTGAGGCGACTTTGCAAAACTTGAGTTGATCTAATAAAAAGACCACCTCTTCTGCTGTTTCTTTTGCTTGTGTCTTGTATTTATATTCTGCCTTTTCTCTCAAGAGTTTAATACAATATACATCGTTAACTCTGTGTAGGAGGCTGGGCCGAGAGACAGCAGTTGGTCCAAAGTTGAACCCTGTGGTTAAGTGATGACCTTCACTATAATCTCTCCAACCCAATTTCAGCATTTTATATTATGAGATCATGCTAACCTTTACATAGTTTGCTTACTGTTCCTTTTTGTGAGGGATTTTTAGGAGAGAATAAAGGTTCTAGGAGAGAATAAGGGGTGGTAATGGTGGTGATGACCAGGAGGAGGAGGAGGAGGAAGAAGAAGAAGAGTGGAAGGATGGGTGAGAAAGGAGGAGAAGGAAAGGAGAGAAAGGGAGGGAGGGAAGGAGAGAGAAAGAGGGAGAGAGAAAGAAAAGAAAAGAAAGAAAGAAAGAAAAAGAAAGAAAGAAAGAAAGAAAGAAAGAAAGAAGGAGAAGGAATATGTAGGCAGTGTGTGTATATTTGATTGAAGGTTTTTGGGATTATTTTTGGTGTTAACATGTTTCATGGTCTGAAAAAGTTTGAAAACCCCTGCTTGATGTTAAGAGCAAGTTCACTTCTCCTTAGAAAGATAATTGAACATCAGATGGAAATGCTAAACAACTTCAAGTCTCTTTTTAAATAAACGAATTCTCTCCTCACAGGTATGGTGATGCTGTGAACAAGAACTTAGTGGTGGGCACCCTGGCCTGGCCCACGCCA
The DNA here is from genome assembly GCA_033807585.1 of Hydrophis major. Taxonomy (NCBI): domain Eukaryota; kingdom Metazoa; phylum Chordata; class Lepidosauria; order Squamata; family Elapidae; genus Hydrophis; species Hydrophis major. The sequence continues at coordinate 8,275,903 of CM066338.1, forward strand.
TGGGTCATAGTAATTGGGTCCTTCTTCTCCACCTGTGGAGCAGGCTTGCAGAGCCTCACTGGAGCTCCACGCCTCCTTCAAGCGATTGCCAAAGACAACATTATCCCATTCCTCAGGGTTAGTCCTTTTTTTTTTTTTTTAAAGAGCAAAAATTGGAATAATTTGATGCATCGAATTAGATGATGCAGAAACTCCCTGGAAAAAAGAGAGATCCCTAGAATGTTTGATCTTGAGAATTTGCACTTCCATTGCTTTTGGAAAATGTGTAATTGGCATGAAAATAACCCAAATGCTGAACAGAGAGCAAACAGGGGAGCCCATTTGCAAATTAATTAATTTAATTAATTAATTAATTAATTAATCAGCTCAAATTAATTTTGCAACTAGACATCACCTGGCAGGTTTTGCAAGATAATATAGTTCTGACTTGAAGGCACTTCGACATCCATCTCCAGGGTTTGTGATCTTCTGACTTACAACAGCTTTAGTTCAGAACTTATTTTCCCGTATTTGCCCTGACTCCCAAATATGCTTATTAAGCTGGCCCTGGGAAAGAGAAACATATTGTAGCTCGATGCTGGAAGTCATTGTGTGGATGGAAACAGATGCTGAACCCTTGCAATCAGAAACAGCCACTCTGTAATTTGGATTGATTTTCTGTCCAAAGCTCAGCACCATATCCATATGTTGGGTTTATGTGGCTTTGCTAGACTAAATTCTCATTGAGGCTGAGCTAAAGACGGTGAGACAATATCTTCTGAAACCGAAGCCAAGGGAAGTTGTCATACTCCTGAGTATGAAACTAATTCTCAAATGCCTAGGGTACCAAATGAAGAATAGAGAACACAGATGTTTCTCTCAGAAGTGAGGAGAGAGCAACTGTTTTGCCCAAACGGAAGATGAACCCAACCAGTTCCTTATGACTCATCATGAAACGATGACATACAAAATATGTTTGTTCTTCAGTCTCTGCTTCTCTCTCCTTCCCAGGTGTTTGGCCATGGAAAGGCGAATGGAGAACCAACCTGGGCTCTTCTACTCACAGCCCTGATAGCCGAGCTTGGTATTCTAATTGCTTCCCTTGATATGGTAGCCCCCATTCTTTCTATGTAAGTTTGCAAAATGTTGGTTTTTAGATGGGGGGGGGGAGATCTTTTGGCCTTCTGACAGAGCAAACCATGCATAGTCCAGATTTGTAATTCCATGGAAGTCTTCTCCTTTGAGCTGAGTTGAAAATTTTGAAAGTTTGTCAAAATTGAGTGAAGATGGAGGAGGTTGAAATGGCCTCTTTTTTCTTTCACTCTTGGAGAAGCTCAGAATGTTTTTATGGGGTGATGTAGCTTAGGGTTATTTTGGGATGCGGTGGGTCAGTGGCTAAGGCACTGAGCTTGTCGATCAGAAAGGTCAGCAGTTCAATGGTTTGAATCCCTAGCACCGCGTAAGTGAGCTCCCGTTATGTAGAGTTTGTAATTGCAGGAATGTTCCAATCTCGGATGGCAAACCTCAGATCAAGAATGTTTCCAAGCAAATACAACTCAGGCAAACAAAGTCACTAATCTAAAGGAGGATTAGAGAGAGGAAGTAAACATATGTTAGACTTTAACTAGAGATAATTAATTGTGTTAATTACTGTGCTAAACAGTAACGAAAGTTAAGCAGTAGCCAAAGTTAACCAATGATGGAGGATAACTAAAAATGTGTATAAATGCAAGACTAGACTCCAATAAAGATCATCATGATTCAGTTGATCATGATCAAACAACTCGACTGCCTCGTCATTACAACACTGTTACTTGTCCCAGCTTCTGCCAACCTAGCAGTACGCAAGCATGTAAAAAGTGCAAGTAGAAAAATAGGGACCACTTTGGTGGGAAGGTAACAGCGTTCCGTGTGCCTTCGGCGTTTAGTCATGCCAGCTACATGACCACGGACATATCTTCGGACAGTGCTGGTTCTTTGGCTTTGTAACGGAGATGAGCACTGCCCCATAGAGCCAGAAAGAACTAGCGTGTATGTTCAAGGGGAACCTTTACCTTTACCTAGCTTAGTTTTTGGAATATGATGGGAATTCAAGTTGAGAATATGCTACCAGGCCATTGGTAAGTTCCCAACTTCTAGAACAGGGGTCTCCAACCTTGGCTCCTGGAAGCCTGGCGGACTTCAACTCCCAGAGTTCCACAGCCAGCTGGCTGTGGAATTCTGGGAGTTGAAGTCCACCAGGCTTCCAGGGGCCAAGGTTGGAGACCCCTGTTCTAGAAGATTGCTCCCAAAGGTGTTTTTCCAAAGGTAATGGGACTTTCTTGGTTTTTTCCCTCTTGAATAACAAGGAAGTCCAGTAGCCTTTGGAAAAGCATGACTTGGATGATTGAGAATCTCCATCGACATCTAGAAGATTGTTCATTCTTTATCATTTCTACTCCTCTGGAGTAGGAATTATGGGGCTTGAACTGGAGGAATCTGGAGGATTCTAGGCTGAAGAAATTTGATATAAATACTGAGAAACTTTTTTTGGTGCCAGCAGCTTCAAAAAAAAATAAAAACTGGAATTTAAAAGTGACTGAGAACTTGAGTGAAGGCTAACATTTCATTAGATGTTGGCCTTCTCACGAAAAATCTCTTGACAGCTCACGCCAGAACTCTGATGTTCGTGAGATATGGAAGCTTTTCAGACCTTATTACTAGACTTTGCTTTATTAAAGACAAATATTACTTAATATCTATGGCACATAGGCTGTCTGGAAGAGTCATTTCTAGTCTAGGGGCTGCCCAATTGCAAAGGAACATCAGTTATATTGAAGAAACAACGAGGGACATTCTCAGTACGTTTCTGGATGTTTCCTGGGATACACTTTAAAAGTACCACAAAGTTTTGCAATCAAAATAGATTTGTATTTTTATTCTTTTGCAGCCCTATTGCAGAAGACAGTTTTCGACTGCCACCTAGCGTTGATTCTGATACATCACTGTTAAACAAAAGGAATCTTGTCTATTACTGCAATTATTTCTCAAGCAGTTATTGCTCATTATTGTTGTGACAGTCTTCGAACAAATCTAATAGTTAGTAACTTAGAAGACTTTTTCATTCCTCAATTGTTTTCCTTTCCTGCATTTTCATGGCAAGTGAGGAACATCTGCAGGGTATGTTAACAAAGTCAAGATGGCACCATAGTGATGTGGTTGAGGCTTCGTTGTGTTTTTTAAGTGCATTACACATGGAAAATCACACTATTATTGCCATCTTGGCATTTCTGATCATATCCTCCAGAAATCCTGGCTACAAATAGTGGATAGCAGGAGTTGCAACAATAAGATGCCCCAGAAAGCAAAAAGATGTTAAAATGAAATTCAGAATGAAGAAAAGGGCAACTGCCAACTTTCATGCAATGATCCTTTCTCCTCTTTCTTCCTCTTTGCCATCCCAAATTAGGTTTTTCCTAATGTGTTACCTGTTTGTCAACCTGGCCTGCGCAGTGCAGACTCTCTTAAGAACTCCAAACTGGCGGCCCAGATTTAAGTATTACCACTGGTAAGAGTTTTTTGAGTAAATGAGCTAGATGAAGAGTTGCTTCTAAAATGGTCTTCGTGATCATGAAATGTTACGAGTCAAAAGCCCAAAACACTTGAGAATTTGTGAAACCAGAAGTGCTTGGAAAATGTCTGTTGGCCTATTATGTCTCTCTGGCCTGGTTTCATACCTTATTGTGTCATATCGATAATATCTTGAACCTGAATACGTAACTAAACTGTTGCAGAAACTGCACAATCGTGCATTGCCATCAACACCAGATTCTCTGGAATCTTTTTATCCTTCTAGAAATACTTGTATGTATGGAACCAGTCCTCATAACTTATTCACACACACACACACACACAATTTTTTTACATATATAAATATCGAATACAGTGCAAGCATCCTGGCATTCCTCTGCCTTACATATTAAATTGTAGAAACAGCTAACCAACATATTATTTGTACATTACTAATTTTGTTACAATTATTTTGACCACAATATTCATTTTGATTCATCTATAGTGTCATATTCTGGGTCTGTTTATCCTAGCTATTTTGTGTTTCCACTTCCTCCTCTCACTTCCAACCATTGGTAGAATCTATTCCATGTATTGTAGTATTCTGTTTTCCCCTTTGTTTTTTAATTCTAGAGTTAATCAATCTAATTCTGTGCAAACCAATAATTTTTTTAATTATCTATCTTTCCAAGCGTGTGTGTTCATTCTTCCATGGTTGGGCGTATACCATTCTTGTTGCAGTTAGATAAGTTGATTCTTTGCTGTCGCCCTCTGCTGTAATTCCTAATAAGAATAATGCTGGTTTAAATTCTATATGTTGTCCCACTATTTGTTCTAACCACTTTTCAATATGTCGCCAATATTTCCTTGCATGTGTGCACATCTACAACATATGCTACTATGTGCCTGGCACTTGCTAACATTTCCAACATTTCAGTGACAATTTTCTAAGCATTTTAGCCAGGCTTGCTGGAGGAAGATGCCACATATAAAATATTTGACACAAGTTCTCTTTATATCATGTAGCCAATGTTAATTTCTTGTTTTTTAGCCTGTTGACGTTTTGAGTTTTATTTTTTAGGGCCCTGTCCTTCTTAGGGATGAGTATCTGTCTTGCCCTGATGTTCATCTCCTCCTGGTATTATGCTTTAGTGGCCATGCTCATTGCTGGCATGATCTACAAGTACATTGAGTATCAGGGGTAAGTAAATTTATAATGAAAATAATTTGATTTAAGGTAGATGGAGGGATTAAATTGTAAAACTGGGCATCTAAGCCCCAACTAGTTCCATCTAGACCAGGGGTGTCAAATTTGTGGGCCGGATGCATCACACACTGGCCACGCCCACACCCAGTTTAGTGAAAGGAAAAAAAGTCGCAATATGTCACGTGACAATGCCATGACAGTGTGAGTTTGACAACCCTGATCCATGGATGTCCAACCTTGGTGGCTTTAAGGCTTGTGGACTTCATCTTCTAGAATTCCCCAGCCAACAGGGAATTGAAGTCCACGGGTTTTAAAGTTGCCAAGGTTAGACACCCCTGGTCTAGAGATTTTGAAACTCAAGGTGTTGCCAGCAAAAGGGCTTTCTAAGATTTATACCTGGACAGCAAGGCACCTGTGCAGCCTTTGGTGTTCTCTGAACTTGCGTCAGCTTGGAAGCCATTTTCTACTTCTTGCTTGTTCTATTGCAGACATTTCATTACTTGACTATCTAATATCATCAGTGTGAGTGAGTGTGGGGTTTGCTTCTTCTTTATATATCGTAGCTTGCCCTGTCAGCATTGGTGAAGGTGTGAAATTTGTTTTAATTGGTGCTTCCCTGGAAATAATGTGTCTACAGGGGGAGCAGTGGTGGGATTCAAATTTTTTTACTCCCGGTTCTGTGGGCGTGGCTTGGTGGGTGTGGCAGGGGAAGGATAGTGTAAAATCTCCAGTCAGAGGTGGGATTTGCCGGTTCTCGGGACTACTCAAAATTTCTGCTTCCGGTTGTCCAGAACTGGTCAGAACCTGCTGAATACCACCTCTGAGTGGGAGAGGGGAAGCTAGCATAAAAACTTTAAAACATTAGAACTCCCAAGGTAGGTAAATCAGAATTTTGAATGATCACAAAGTGACTAGACATAAGTTGAGGACTATCTGTATTGGATATCTGAAAAAGAAGAGCGTCCTGGATTGATTGCGTTCTGTCAGTGCAAAGGATCAGAATAATCTTGCATTGCAGCACTGACTTGTGCTTCAAGTCTAAACACAAGAATCTGGTCAACTAAAGTTGAGTTACTAAATTGGCTGCAGATAAGGGTCATTGGAATTCAGGAGGGCATGGGCTTGGACTGTTTGTGGCAATGTAGTGACTCTCAGCTGATGATGCATTTAACACCACCCCAAGCTATAACAGATAACAGATAATCAGAGTTGGAAGAGATCTTATAGGTCATCTAGTCCAACCCCCCGCCCAAGCAGGAGACCCTACACCATTTCTGACAAATGGCAGTCCAGTCTCTTCTTGTAGGTCTCAAGTGATGGCGCTCCCACAACTTCCAAAGGCAACTTCTGTTCCATGGGTTGATTGTTCTCCCTGTCAGAAAGTTTCTCTTTATTTCCAGGTTGCATCTCTCCTTGTTCAGTTTCCATCCAATATTCCTTGTCTGGCCTACAGGCGCTTTAGAAAATAGCTTGACCCCCTTTCTCCTCCCTGTGACAGCCCCTCCTCAAATATTGGAAGACTCTGCCTGCTTTTCTCCAACAATTCTGAGACTCTTTTTTTTACTAGGGCGGAGAAGGAATGGGGTGATGGGATTCGGGGTCTCTCGCTAAGCGCTGCCCGGTATGCTTTGCTGAGATTGGAAGAAGGTCCTCCCCATACCAAGAACTGGAGGTGAGTTCTTTCAATTTAATGTCAATTTTGTGCAAGTTTTCCCCTCCCCATGGGGAAGTCAATGCATTTCTGATTTCGCCACCACTTCTCTGTGATTCAAAATTAGACAGTCAACTTCTCTTTGAAGGGCGATTTTTTTTTGCAGTTGCTAAACATTGAGGGACCCTGAAGTCCTAAGAACATAAATATAGAAACGGAATCAGTACCCTCTTTGCATTGGATCTGGCTGTGACCAAACCTTAGAACAGGGGTCTCCAACCTTGGCTCCTGGAAGCCTGGCGGACTTCAACTCCCAGAGTTCCACAGCCAGCAAAGCTGGCTGTGGAACTCTGGGAGTTAAAGTCCGCCAGGCTTCCAGGAGCCAAGGTTGGAGACCCCTGCCTTAGAACATAGAATATCAGAGTTGGAAGGGACCTTGGAGGTCATCTAGTCCAACTCCCTGCTCAAGCAGGAGAGTCTGTTCCAAATATTACCCTTTACCTAGGATCGGACTCACAGCCTCCTGATTGTGAGGTGAGAACCCCCCTCTAGGCCATCCCTATGTCCTTTTTCTTTTTTCATCATGTTTTCATCCTAATTAAGTCTATCATATAATATACTCTCTCCATCATGTTATATATCCAATTTATCACTGTTATTTACTTATTTCTATCGTATTACGCTATTACAATTCTCACTTTATGCACTTCGTACTATGTACTTGTACAGTTCAATAATATAATTATGTAGTTTCTTACATGGTTTATTACATCATTGTACATATGTATTTTGTTGATTTTCTTTCCTTATTTAACACTAATCTCTGCTTCTATTATATTATGCATCCAAATTGTCTCTATTATCTTCTGCCATGATATATTATTACAATCCTCACTTTATGCCCTTCATATTATGTTCCTGTACAGTTCATAAATATACTTTTTGACATGGTTTATTCTGACATCTCTGTGTTTATGTGTTTTGTTTGATCTTCTTTGCTTATTTAACACTAATTTCTAAACACTGAAATTTCTTATAATTTCTTGGGAACAGCCAGAAGGGCCAATCCTCTATAGAGTGGCTTAATTGATTCCAGTATGTTGTTGGAGGGCATGACCTCTGTCTCTTAAAATTCACTTCCTTTTCTTCCTTCTGCAGACCCCAATTATTGGTGCTGCTGAAGCTGGATGAGGATTTGCATGTGAAATACCCCAGACTTTTGACATTCGCATCACAACTAAAAGCCGGGAAAGGGTTGACTATTGTAGGAACTGCCATACAGGGTAACTTTCTGGAAAGTTATGGAGAGGCTCAAGCAGCTGAACAGGTGAGCCTTGGTGAAACCAGGTGTGAAGGATTTTATCGTCTAGGATATTGGACCGAAATGTTTACAAGTCTTCCAAAACAAAAGCAAGAAAACCCAACTGCTCAGGGAGTCTCCTGAAAAAATCAGTGGCATATCAACCAACCACCCTCATCAATTTTATGTGAACTACTCTTGCAGCACTTCAAACCATTCATTCTGTGTGCAGTAACTAAATTTTGGGTTGCTGCAATGAAAGCAAGATGTCATTGGTTAAAGACATGTTTATTTTTGTTTTAAACATTACTTTGGATTGGATACATGTTAAGTAATTAATGGTGGGGGATATATAGTTTTAATTTTGTCAGAAATGAGCTGTCAAAGCTACTGCAGCCAAACTTATTAATACCCTAAGCTGAGTATTTTAAGCTCATCTAGGAACTGCCACAGGTACAGTATTTGTGGTGTAATTTCAGAGGACAAAGAGGAACAAGCTTCTATTAATTGATTTTTCTACCACACTTGCTTCCAATTCTGGTCAACATGAGACAAAAAATGACATTGAGACCCTAGAAAGAGTGCAGAGAAGAACAACAAAGATGATTAGGGGATTGGAGACTAAACAATGCAATGAATGATTGAGGGAACTAGTTATGTTTAGTCTAACAAAGAGAAGAACTAGGGATGGCATGATAGCAGTCTTCCAGTACTTAAGGAGCTGTCACAGAGGTGGGGTCAACTTATTATCCAAAATACCTCTGGGCAGGATGAGAAATAATGGGTGGAAGACCATTAAAGAGAGATCCAATCTAGAATTAAAGAGACAGTTCCCGATAGTGAGAACAATTAATCAGCGGAACAGCATACTTCCAGAAATTGTCCATCACTGGAGGTTTTGAAGAAGAGACTGGACAGCCATTTGTCTGGAATGATATAGGGTTTCCGGCCTAAGCAGAGGGTTGGACTAGAAGACCTCCAAGGTCCCTTCCTATTATTCTAGGTTCTACATTATAATATCATGAGCAAAATTCACTTCGCTAAGAGGTCTTCATGTAATCTGCATTCAATTTAATTTCTTCCCATTCTATTGTGACTAAATAATCTTTAAACATGCACTGGCTTAAACTCTCTGCATCAGTGGGCATGTGGACTTTCAAGAGGTATTTCTAAAATGCAGTTTGATTTATCATCTATAAAAGGGACGGATCTTTGTGTTTTTAATGGTCTTCTGGCCAGCTTCCCATAACGATGACCTTTGGATCTGCTTGGTTGCCTTCCAGACCATCAAAAATATGATTGAGATTGAGAAGGTCAAAGGATTTTGCCAAGTTGTTGTAGCTAATAAAGTCCGTGATGGCATTTCCCATTTGATACAGTCCTGTGGATTAGGTGGCATGAAACACAACACTGTGGTTTTGGGGTGGCCCTATGGCTGGAGGCAGAGTGAAGATCCTAGAGCTTGGAAAACCTTTATAGGTAAGTTCAAAGGATGTTGGTTAGCATTCTTCTTGGTTTGTTTTCTTTCTCAAGCATGATTCAAGCGCTGTTTCCTGTGGTGAATAGTAGTGTGTGTAAAATTTATTATTTAAAATTCAAAATAAGGCTGTTCTGTTCTCAAAAGAAGGACTTCAATACTGTTGTGAGTTTGCAAGTATTTCTGTCGAAAACTCTGATTTGGATGGACTTTCCATCCAAATTTCCATCTGCCTGTAGAAAGAGTTTCTGTATGTGGAATTCTTCCTAAATCTTATGTATCCTTTCTTTCTTCATCATTTCTTAATAGCTTTAGGAACTAAAACTAAAACTAATAGTTCAAGGAACAAAGGGTATAGAATGATCTTGGGATACTAGAGCTAAAATCCAACAAGGGGCTGTTCTCAGTGTCAGTCTATGTCAATTATTATTAGTTTATGTGAAGTTTTACAATTTTATTTTTAAGTAGTGTGGAAATTACTGTTTATTAAGTTAGGATATTATTTTGAATAACTCAGATCTGTCAATATGGATTGACTGCAATGATAGATCAGAGTTTCTTTGGACTTTGCTTAGATTTTCCTGTTAGAGCCAAGGTGCCAAATATTTATTCTGTGCTAGAATTATACACTTCCTGGTTAATAGCATTGCCAATTTGAAATTCCTGCAACATTATTTTTGTGTCTTTAAAATATTAGTTAAGTTTACCAACTATACTATTTTTTGTTCTGTTGGTTTGGAAGCATTGCACCAAAATTCTTCAGTCCTTTTACCTATCTCTTAACTTTGTGCAGCCTACTTGTCACTCTGTACTCAACAGAGATTTGGTGGTGATCATTTCCTTCCAGTTCTGTCCTTCTTCCAGTATTCTCAACCAATCAGGGATCATATCTACTATATATACTATTAACACTCTTGTATCTGATTGTAATCTTCGGTGGGATAAAATGGTGCATCATGGGGCAATAATTTTTAAATCAACATATCTCATAAGAGCCACCTTATAGAATGTGTCCAAAATCTAGGAGCATGCCTCCCATGGTATTGAAATTTGGCAAAGTTATGGCTGCTTCAGTGTTACTGTACTATCATGATTAATGACAATCATTTCCAATGTTCTCTACTAGCTTCCCACAGGGAACAATGGGAAGCCAGCAGGAAGTCAGAAGTCTCTCTTCTTTCCACTGTATTTTTGCCTACCCCTTCATGGTGATTCTGTTTCGCTGTACATATAAGGAAATATGTCTGAAGCAATGACCAATGCATTGTGGGTTATCTAGTTTGAGATACAATTAAAGTCCAGTTCTGTAGCCAACCAGATTTGAGTCTCAGCAACAATGTCTGTTCTTTTTTTAATTTCAGACACCGTCCGCTGCACAACTGCAGCTCACCTTGCCTTGCTTGTGCCAAAAAATGTGTCCTTCTATCCCAGCAATCATGAGCGTTACAATGAAGGGAACATCGACGTGTGGTGGATCGTGCACGATGGAGGCATGTTGATGCTGCTTCCATTTCTCCTCAAACAGCATAAAGTAAGAATGCCAAGAACTAGTTGGAGTTTACTAGGCCTGCCTTGGTTGAACTAGGTGAACCTTCAGTAGCATCTATTGAGTGATGTTGGCTGATACAGTTGAGAAAATTCACAACTTTCCCAGGCTGTTAATTCACCTCTTTTTTTTTTTTTTTTTTAAAAAGGCAACATTTAATCAGGCAACAACAATCAGGCAGCGTCGATGCATATTTTTTTAAAAAAAATCTCTATAAAATGTATGATGATGAATATAGGAAGTCAACTGACTTGAGTGGCTTAAAAGGTAAAGGTTCCCCTTGCTAGTTGTTTCTGGCTCTGGGGGCGCTGCTCATCTCTGTTACAAAGCCGAAGAGCCAGTGCTGTCCGAAGACGCCTCCATGGTCATGTGGCCAGCAGGACTAAATGCTGAAGGGGCACGGAAGGCTATTCCCTTCCCACCAAAGTGGTTCCTGTTTTTCTACTTGCATTTTTACATGCTTTGGAACTGCTAGGTTGGCAGAAGCTGGGACAAGTAACGGGAGCTCACTCTGCTATGGGGCGCTAGGGATTCGAACCGCCATACTGCCAACCTTTCTGATCGACAAGCTCAGCGTTCTTAGCCACTGAGCCACTGCTTTAAATGGTTCTTAAATGGCTTAGGAACCATTTAAAATTACAACAGACCTTTCTCAAAGATGCAACCCGTTCCCCAGTTCTGAAGGCTCTTCCCCGTCCTCCCCCAAAGTCATGTGACCCTATTTTGGGCATTTGGCAGCTGGCCCACATTTGCAGCTAATTTACAGCCTCTGTACTCACGTGACCTCAGTTTACAACCTTTTGGGGGGCAAAAATCAGCCTCTGCTTCTGAAAAATTTGCATTTACTTTTGATTTTTGGCAAACACACCTCATAGTGAATAAATTGATTGGCTTAAAGACCCCATGGGAGTTTGCTTGATGACAGTCACCCAAAAAACTATTGTAAAGTTGGATCAGTCATACGATGGCTCACTTTACCACTATCATGGTTGTAATTGTGATTGTCAGGCTCCATTGTGGTCATAAATTGAGGACTATAGAATACTGAATAATAGAGTTGGGAGGAAATTTAGAGGTCTTCTAGTCCAGCTCCCTGGTCAGGCAGGAGATCTTGTGTTACTTATGTGTATTTCTTGGGCTACAGTTCCCAAAAAAGAAACTCATTTTTATTATAATTAGAGACGTCGGTGATTTCTTCCCCATCCCACATAAAGTGACCAGACTTACTTACTTCTCCATGTAACCCACAGTCCAGATGATTGATGTGGGTACCCCATGGGTGGGGAATTGGGAACAATATATGACTTGTGACTCATGTACCTGTACAAAGAAGGATAGCATGGAAATGTTGGTGTTTACAAAAAGCTGATCAGTTTGTAGTCTTGTTCTTGCTTACATACAAATATATATATTTAGGATGTATAGAAACTTGTCTTTCCACAGATATATTTTAGTTATTTAGTTAGTTGTTTATTCAAATTTTCTGCCTTTATTATTTTTATAAATAACTCAAAGTAGATAACATATCCAACACACCTTCCTCCTCCTATTTTTCCCACAGCAACAACCTAGTGAAGTGAGTTGGGCTGAGAGAGCATGACTGGCCCTAAGACACCCAACTGGCTTTCATGGCTAAGATGGGACTTGAACTCACAGTCTCTCACTTTCTAGCCTGGTGCCTTAACTACTAGGCCACAACCATCTCTCGTGCCGTTTATGGGCCTGCATATATTTGCACAGTTGCATGAACCTGTCAAAAAACCCTTGTATAAAAACGTGCTTTTACCAACTTCACTGGACTCTGCAAAGTGGACTGAACATTTCTGAGAAGACAAAGTTTTTTTTCCCTCTGCAGGTTTGGCGAAAGTGCAAAATGCGAATTTTCACTGTGGCCCAAATGGACGACAACAGCATCCAAATGAAGAAGGACCTGGTGGTCTTCCTTTACCACCTCCGAATCGAGGCTGAAGTAGAAGTGGTGGAAATGGTAATGGACTTCTCCTGTTCTTCAGGGGCTGGTCTAGGGATGGTGAGCCTGATTCCAACATGTTTTTTTCCCTTCCTTTAGCAAAACAGTGACATCTCGGCCTACACTTATGAGAGAACCTTGATGATGGAACAGAGATCTCAAATGCTGAGGCAGATGCGGCTGACCAAAACAGAAAGAGAGAGGGAAGTATGTCGTCTTCTTCTTCTTCTTCTTCTTCTTCTTCTTCTTCTTCTTCTTCTTCTTCTTCTTCTTCTTCTTCTTCTTCTTCTTCTTCTTCTTCTTCTTCTTCTTCTTCTTCTTCCTCCTCCTCCTCCTCCTCCTCCTCCTCCTCCTCCTCCTCCTCCTCCTCTTCCTCTTCTTTTTCTTCTTCACATTTTATTGATTACAGTATTTGAAAACATTGAACATGATGGACTTCATTGGCATACATTTTTGTCCTTCCACCTCATACAAGATCCAATATACATTTATATACATTAGGTCTTTATATATTTTAAACTGTTTCAGTTGCATATCAGTTGAATCATTCATTTTGCGAACTCCCTTTCTGTTCCCTCCAACAATAGAGTTTATTCCATATTATATAGTAATCAGATTCATTTTTATCTTTCATTTCCAAGGTTAATCTATCCATTTCAGTGCAGATCAAAATCTTATCTATCACCTCATCTTCACTAGGTATTTCTCTAGCCTTCCATTTCTGGGCAAACACCATTCTTGCCACTGTAATAACATAAATTATTAAATATATATCATCTTTACTATACTATGCTGACACGATTCCCAATAAAAAGGTCTCTGGTTTATTATTTATTTTTGTGCCTGTCATTTCCTCTAATCATTTCCAAATATTAAGCCAAAACTCCTGGGCTTCTTTTTGCAAGACTGAGAGGTATGTCTTCTAATCGCCATTGCAAAATGATGGCGGGGTGACCATCAATTGGGTTTACAGGTGGGATTATGTTTGAAGCAAGGATGGCCAAATGAACAGGCTGTAAGATTTTCTATAGGCAGCCAGGACAAGCCATGGAGATGTCAAAAGGATGCATTGTGAGATGTTGTTAATCCCTCTATAAAATTGAATATAACAATAGGCCACTCTGATCTGGTTGCAAAACCCCATATGAAACCCAATTCTGACCTTGTGATAAAGGTACCACAGAAACCACATCCCACGTTAAAATGTCTGTGGAGACTCCTCTTTTTCAAGAGGCAGATGGACTTCCTTGTTTTTCTTTGAAGACGTTTCACTTCTCATCCAAGACATTGAGAGCTGAAGAAGTGTTCACACGCGTTTGAATCAAAGCCACAGCGACCTGAAGGATGGCATTCCTCTTCATCAGAATAAACTCTGTATCATAATGATATGTGTTGTCTGTGTAAAATGCTGTGAGGTGAAACTCTGTGCATTAGCCACGATTCATGTGATTGAGTTCATACAAATAATTATCATTAAAAATGGTAATCGTGGGTAATAAGGATAATCAGGGGTAATGAAGGGTAATGAGGGGAAATCATTATAAATATCGAGTCCCAGGAAAATTGGGTTAGATCCAACTTTATTTTGTTTGCTTAGCTATTATCTCAGACTCCTTGCGGAGGAAGGAATAAACAATAAGCTTTTGTGTTACGAAATACTGAAGCAAAGAGTGTCTTATTTTCTCCCTGCATTTGTGCCAAAGAGTAGCTGAGAAGAAGCTTCTTGGATGAGAAGCAAAATGTGTTCAAAGAAAATCCAGAAAGTCCAGCTGCCTCTTGAAAAAGCACCTTTGGGACACAGCCCAAGTTCTTCTGTATTGCAAGTTCTATAGAGACATTCATCTTCAGTTGATTCCTTTCTTTTATTTAAATTTTCAGGACACTCTCAAAACTTTTATTTAAATAATCAAGCTAAATATCTTTCTCTAAAAGTAGCAAAAATTTTGCTACAATATTTGCAAACTTCACCCTCCCAAATGATTGCTATTAATTCTTGTTCATTTTATTGATCGTATTTTTATTGGTCAATGGCTGAAATAACATTCTGTCTCTCTGACCTGGTTACACTACCAATCAATCGTGATATTTTGCTCATCCCAATATACTTCCAATCTGTGTCCCACCAGTGATTCTCCAAGCAGACAACCCAACAATGTCTGTCATCTGCACCTCTATAACTGCCTGGTTTGGTTCTGCAACCCAACTAGATAGATACAGACTTCGGAGAGTAATTAGGACTGCAGAAAAAACAATTGCTACCAACCTCCCTTCCATTAAGGACCTGTATACTGCACAAGTCAAAAAGAGGGCTGTGAAAATATCTACAAACCCCTCACATCTTGGACATAAATTGTTTCAATTCCTACCCTCAAAATGACGCTATAGAGTACTGCATACCAGAACAACTACACAAGGACAGTTTTTTTCCCCAAACACCATCACTCTGCTAAACAAATAATTCCCTCAACACTGTCCAACTCTTTACAAAGTCTGTGTTATTACTATTACTATTAATCCTCCCTTCTTTCACCCATGTCCTTCCACTTATGACTGTATGATTTAACATTGCTTGTATCATAACGATTTTATTGACTGTTTCCTAGTATGATTTGATTGCTTATTGTACCCTATGACTATTATTAAGTGATGTACCTTATGACTCTTGATGAATGTATCTTTTCTTTTATGTACGCTGAGAACACATGCACCAAGACTAATTCCAATCACACTTGGCCAAAAAAGAATTCTATTCTGTTCAACAATATTTCCCATTGGAATAGCGGGACATTGTTCTTTGGAGAATAACCATTTCCCACCATTTGTTCTTCCAGGCTCAGCTGGTGAAAGACAGACATTCAATCGTAAGATTAGAGAGCCTTTACTCCGATGAGGAAGATGAAGGGGAAGCAATCCCAGAAAAGATGCAGATGACTTGGACAAAAGCTAAACATGACTTTGAGAATCAGATCGGAAATATTGTGGTGGAGAACTTCAGGGAACTTATCAGTCTTAAACCGTAAGCATCCAAGATCTGTGCTGGAATGAAAATTGTGCTGTTTTTACTTTGACCCCAAATCCTTGGGGTTAGTAGTGCAGAAAATCTCGTTTGAGTTGGCTCTGTGTTCATCCTGATGCTTTTATTATTATCATTGTTTTTTGCTTGATATTATCTAAAAACATTACTGTTATTTTGCCCTGGACAAAAAGGTCCAGCTGGAAGAAATCACCATTATTCTGCCAAGAACAGAAGTCCTTAATTAAGGAGTAATGCATTCTCTGTTGATTAAATTGGTAGAGAGTTCCCAAAACATCCAAAAAGATGTGGCATTGTCTAATTAAACACCACCATCGTTTTGATAAATAGAAACAGAAAACATTTTGATGAGGAAGAAAACTGTACGTGCAGGCTCTCTCCCTCCTTAGACAAGCCTTAAAGTTCCTGGTAGCAACAGAGCTACAAACCAAGTTTGGTCTACCGTACATGCTTTGCTTTGCAAGTAGAAGACTGAAAGGTACCCCCAAATCAGGAAATGTGGAAATATTCTAAGCTTGTTGGAATGTGCCTTTTTCCTTCATCTTGAATTGATCCATGAGCCTTGGGTCAGACACCTAGTAGATCTAGGTATAAGTTGTTGACCTGATCTTCAGCACGTTGACTTGGAATTAAAGATTGGCTGGGAATTTGTTTTGTTGCTTTGACCTTGCATTCTACACTTTTCCTCCTGTTTCCAAAATTCTAGCTTATGAGAGAGTATAACCTGTATGTATTGAAACGTGACCCACATGTTCCCAGAAAAACCAGCAGTGGCTCTTTCCCTGATCCAAACAGGTCTTTAAGACATATGTTCTCTGCCCTGACAAGGCATATCCTGAACCAAGAATCTGGTTACATGGGGCAATTCTGAATGTCAGCTTGGAAGTGGAGTAGACCCAGCTTTGAGGTTGCCCTTTCAGATGGCACTGTGCCTACTAACTAAGAGCCTTTGCTAATTAGGATATGTTTATTCTTAAGGCTTTGTGATCCTTCTAAGGATAGTAGCTTTGTCGTATTTTTTAGTAATTGCTCCGACTGTTTAGAATGTGTGTAAGACAGAGGGAGACCTTCTCTAAATTTCTGATAGTCCTAAAATTGTCTTCTCCTTCCCTCCTCTTCCTCCTCCTGTCTTCCCTCTTCTCCCTTCCTTTCCCTTCTTTTGCCTTTCCAAAGAGCCTGAAATTGAGAATCTGAAGGATGTCATATAGGCAGCCATTCTTAATTTACTCCATGCAACCAAGAAATGAAGACTGTTTGTACCCCATCTCTGGAATAAATTATTAGGAATCATTCCTGCTCCTTTACTTTTCTTCATCTCTATAATCTGCAGTATTAATGTCGCCTCCAAACTTTCAGTGTTTTGTCAGTGGCCAAGTTTAACATTGGTTCACATGCAGCATCCAGTCTGTGAACATATATACGCACATCCCCCTTAATTAAGACGGATGTACGTATTGGAGCTGATTTTTTTTTTCCTTATGTGAAAATGGAAAGAACTATTCCCAGATCCGGTTTCATATGTAAATACAGACAGAATACATTATAATAATTATCACTGCCATCCATATTTGCATTTTGTTTTGAATGTGCAACTGTTCTTAAGATGATGACTGGGTGTGGCAGAGAGGCCTTCCTAAATAAAATGTGCATTTTTATGTGACCTTGTATGTGTGGTGCCTTCAAAGCAATTTTGATTCTCAGCAGTAAATGGCTGGACGACTTCCTGAAGTTTCCTTAGCAATATTTTCAAAAGTAGTTTGCTCATCTCTTCTTCTACTGAGGTCTGAATGAGAGTGACCAGCGCAAAGTTGCCCAGCTGGCTTTGTGCTTAAGGCAGGACTAGAACTCACAGTCTCCTCGTTTCTAACCTGGCACCTTTAGCTACTACACCAGAGGTGTCCAACCTTGGCAACTTTAAGACTTGTGGAGTTCAACTCCCAGAATTCCTCAGCCAGCTTTGCTGGCTGAGGAATTCTGGGAGTTGAACTCCACAAGTCTTAAAGTTGCCAAGGTTGGACACCCCTGTACTACACCAAACTGGATCCCAACAATATTTCTTGGGTACGATATTTCCAACTTGTTGATTTCTATGTAAATTTGACCCCTCTAGTGACCAGTCAAATGTCCGAAGGATGCACACTGCTGTGAAACTGAACGAAGTCATCGTAAATCGATCCCATGATGCCCGACTTGTTCTTCTCAACATGCCTGGTCCACCAAAAAACACGGAGGGTGATGAAAACTGTATCCTTTTCAATGCAACCCATGATTCCATGTAAAATGTGTAGAACCATCTGAATGTAGAACCTTTACAGATTTAACAGAGTTGGAAGCAGGGGTGAGATTCTACCAGTTCGCACCTATTTGCTAGAACTGGTTGTTAACATTCTAAGCAGTTCGGAGAACTGATTGTTAGAAGAAATTACTGGTCTAATCCTGTAAGGAAGGCAGGAAGGAAACATTCTGGTGTTGCTTACAGAAACTGCCTCTCCGTTAACCCTTATTATGTTCTTGGCAGGACTAACTTTCCTGTCCCTGGAACTTCTCTGGAGTTTTTTTCCCCTCTTTTGCTGGTACTTTGCTTGTGTGGAGTAACCAAAGTTACAATGGCACTGAAAAAAGTGATTTATAACAATTTTTCACACTTCACGACTGTTGTAGCATCCCCGCAGTCATGAGAGGCCAGGTGAGGAGATGCATGCCTCGATGTGAGTGATATTGAGTTGGCCATGCCCAGCCAGTAATATGACCACCAAGCCATGTCCACCCAGTCACATGACCACCTAAGCCATGCCCACCACCTAAGCCACACCCACAGAATCGGTTGTTGAAAAATTTGAATCCCACCCATGGTTGGAAGGACCTACCTTGTAGGTCATCTAGTCTAACCCCCTGCCCAAGCAGGAGACCCTACACCATTTCTGACAGATGGCAGTCCAGTCTCTTCTTGAAAGCTTCCAGGGATGAAGCTCCCACAACTCCTGAAGGCAATTTCTGTTCCATGGGTTGATTGTCTTCATGGTTAGAAAATGTATCCTTATTTCCAGGTTGAATCTCTCATTGTTCAGTTTCCATCCATTATTCCGTGTCCTTCTGGTGCTTTGGAAAATAGTTTGACCCACTCCTCCCAATCCAGCCGTGTGATGGATTCATCTAAATTTAGTTAGCTCTCCACTAGCTAGCAAGCAATATGACTCCTATTTCTTGGACTCTTCAAAAGCCCAAAATATAATTCCCTAAGAAAAACAATTCATTTTCCCAATAACGTAGACCAGGGGTCCCCAAACTTGGCAACTTTAAGACTTGTGGACTTCAACTTCTAGAATTCTCCAGCCAGCATAGCACCTTTGTTTAATCAAAGGGGGTTTTCCAGGACACAAGAGCCTGCTTCATGCTTTTTGGGGAAGCCTAGGCCAGAACAATTCCATTAACAGTTCCATATTAGGTTGATATTTTCTTCTCCTTAACGCTCTGATCCAGACATGGAATTTCTTGAAGTGTTAACTGAAGGTTTGGAGCGTGTATTGCTGGTGCGAGGAGGTGGCCGGGAAGTCATTACTATTTATTCCTGATCCAAAAAGATTCCCTCTAGTTACTATTTTACCTGCTTCATGAGAAAGGACATTCCAGATTGGGAAGACTTTTGACTTCTCTTACTTTCTGTTCCTCGGTTTCACACGTGTGCCCCAAATACACTACAGATGTGAATGCAAATTCCAGTTAGTTCTTCCATTTGCCATGTATCTGCCAGGAACAAGTGTTTAAACACAACGCTAGGATGCTAGTTTGCTTCTGTTTTTCCTATTCTGACAGATTTGTGTGCAGTTTCAATGTGGAAGGTTTTCATACTATTTTTTTTTTTAAAAAAACCAAGTACAAATTTTTTAATGTGTAGCTTGCTAGATGACTGAATTTGGTTATTAGATAACAGGATTTAGAACAAAACAATTTCTCCATTAGGATTTAACGGGGACTTTTATAGAACTGTTATGGTGTTATTGTGTTTTTTTTTTTGCTCAGTATTTTCTACATGAAAAGAACCCTGCATTGTTTTTAAAACGTGTTATGTGTATAGTTTTTGTAAAGCCACCACAGCCACAATTTCAGTGCTGGATAAAATTTATACTTCACCGGTTTTCAATTATAACACTACGGTTTCTTGCAGTGTTACATACAAAACTAGGGGTCTCAGATTGAAATAGACCCTGTATGACCTATTTATTATTATTTTCTATTTATTGATTAGAATCAGTGGCAATAAAAATATCACCTTGAGTAATTTGTTAAGGTTGTGTTGCTGCACTAAGAGCCTGCTGGCAGCTAAATTTGCAACTGTCAGAGGTTTTCTTGGGTATTTTTTTAAAGGTTTACTACTATCTTCGTTCTCTTCCAAACTGCAAGCAAATATATGAAAACTTCAGTACACCATATGCTCGCTACAGTTTGAAGAGTGTAGACATAAAGGAAATTACATTTTATACTCGAAAAATGCAGCTTTTTAAAATTAGTTTTCACTTCCATTCATTTGTACTTATTGTACAGGTCTGTATCTCTCTTTTTCCAATAAAACGTTGCATACTTTTGAATCTGTATTGGATGACCTGAAATGACTTGGAACTGCTTCTCGTAATTAAGGTAAGTATTTCTGCCGTATCATTGATCTTGACCTCTTTCCTAACTAGTTTGACTGCTACTCTAGAAGAATCTACAGCCCATTTGATAAAAGCTGTAGGACAAACTGGGATGCCACTCACCGTGGAGATGAGATTGTAGCCAAGTTTGCCTTTCTCAAAGGCTCGTGCCATCACTAAATTGTTGTGTAACTTCCATCATCCTTGTCCTTTGGCTAGAAGACATGAGCACTATATTCAAAAACATATTTGGACCACAAAGTTTAGGATAGCTGATAAACTATTCAATCTTTCTGGTTGGTTTTATTACTAAGAGATTATATTAACAGTTGTCCAATGCAGTCATTAACTATACAGTCTCTTCAAGACTATTTATGTTCTTGATGTATATATAGCAAGTGATGTTCAGGTCTGTCTGTCTACCTACCTACTACCTACCTACATCTATCTATCTATCTCATATCTATCATCTCTATTATCTATCATGTCTCTCTATCAACTATATCATCTGTCTTTCTATCATGTCTAGCTTCTCTATCAACTATCATCTCTATCATCTATCAGCTAGCTATCTATCATCTGTTTATGTATCATCCATCAATATGTATCTATCATCTATCTTCTATCAACTATATCATCTATCAACTATCAATCTATATCTTTCTATCATCTATCTGTATTATCTATCTCCATCTTCTGTATCAACTATATCATCTATCTATATCTATCATCAACGATATCTATATATTTATCATCTATCAACTATCTATCAACTATCTATCTATCTATCTATCTATCTATCTATCTATCTGTCTGTCTGTCTGTCTGTCTGTCTGTCTGTCTATCTATCTATATCTCTGTGATGTACAGAAATATTTTACATATTGTTACATCACAGGGATGTATAGGTAGTCCTTGACTCACAACCAAAATTGAATATGGCATCACAGTCCTAAATCGTGACAGTTGTTAAGCCACCTGACTGTGCCCAATCTATTTTCTTCAATGGGTGTTTTTCTGCAAGAAATCGAAAACAGCCAAAAATTATGATCATACAACCGGTAGAGGGGCACTGCAAACAGCCATAAATGTGAGCCAGTTGTCAAGCACCCAAAATGCAATCACGTGACTCTGTGTGTATGTGTGGAGGGGTGGATATTGGAACTCTTCGAACCAGGTCAAAAGTAGCACTGGGGAAGTCCGTCATAACTGTGAATGGTCTCTAACTGAGGATTACCTGTGTTTAATGTGACTCTGTTCAAAGTTGAAAGGGGAAGAAAAAGGGCATTCAGTAATAAAACGGGATAATCATTTTAATATGTGCCAAGGCCTTCAAACTTGCCACAAAAATAGCCACTTTACGCAGTCACTCAGACAAAATATATATACATTTATAGTTGACATGCTTTTAATACCCTAAAATTGTACAAATCTCTGTAAATTTAGTGCCATTCAGCCCTTATACATACACTCATTCCTTTTGACGCATACATTTAAAAATAAATAACGTTCTGGCCTCGTAACTCCGAAACAGATTTTACAACTTTTACAAAAACAAAAAACACGCACGACAAAAAGTTGTTTTTTTTTCTTCTTTTCCGACATTTTTTTTTTCTAGATCTTGCACAGGAATAATCAGGCAGGGTCCATAATCCAGCAGGTGGTTTAACCTCTTTTTGCTCCTTAGGATGCAATTTCAAAAAATCTTTTTTAATCTGGTCGAGGCACTTTGTGGATTTCTTCTGTTCCAGAAAACGTCAGGCAAGCAAATACAGTTTCACCTAGTAAAGGCAACAAGAACAGGATAAAGCTGTGTTATTTCTTAGGTTTGGGGAAAGTTTGACGTTGGAGCCGATACGGGCCGTCCTAGACCAGAGGCGTCAAACTCTGTTTCATTGAGGGCCGCATCAGGGTTGTGTTTGACCTTGGGACCTGGGGTGGGCATGGCTGGGGTGGGCGTGGCTAGCTTGATGTCACTCGTCAGTGTTGTGGTTCGCTGGCAGCCTGTACAGTGGGGGAAGCGGAACCGGACAGTGGGGAAGAAAGGGGAGTCTGGAGAGGACTCGGATGAGGGTCCTGCATCCAATGCAGAGATGGGGCCAGGACCACCTGGGAGTGGGATGCCGCCTTCGGAGCCTTTGGAGTCTGCTAGCAGCGAGGCAGAGGACCCAGAGGAGCCTGTTCCCGGTGCATGTGTGCACAGAGCTGCTAGAAGGCAAGAGCAACTGAGACAAAAGGGGCGATTCAGGAGTAAGGTTTGGAGGTGATTGCCCCTCCCATAAGGGATAAAGGACAGGCCAAGATGATGAAACCTTTGCAGGAAGCAAAGTCATTTGTTCAATCCAGATTCATTCTTGAAGCTCTTTGTATTTTAGTTGGGTTTTTTTCTAATTCATTTGACACTTCTGTTATTGGAAGCACTTCACAGGAAAGAAAGGTGGGTGCTTATCTCGAGGGACTGTTTGAGATTCATTACCGGCTGGGAATGAAAATAATTACCAGCATTGAAATAAAACAAGAGTTGTTTTAAATAAGTGTGTGCTTAATTATGGTCTCAGGAAGCCGGTACATCGCTGTTTCCAGGGCGGCCCCAGGGCCAGATTTAAGCACCCTTCAAGCTGTATCTGGCCCACGGGCCTTGTGTTTGACACCCCTGTCCTAGACTTATGACCACAATTGAGATCAGAAGTTCCATTGTGTGATGACCGGGGCATGGCACAAAAGCAATAAAGTCACAAAGATAGGTAAAGTCCCTTTAATACCTACAACTTGGCCTCCAATGTCCAGTTATCATCAGCTGGAGAAAAAGCTTTCCCAAGAACAGTTTTTAAAGGGAATAAATTCCGTCCAAACCCTCCGTCCAAACATATAAATTATAAATAAAAACCAACACAAACCATGCAGCAATTGAGACAGGGCAGGGTAAGGCATTGCTGACTTGAAAAGATAGCGAGACACACAGTTGGGAGGACGGCAGAACTCAGATTAAGGCTTAACAAACTAAAATAATTCATGCTTTGCTTCCAGCAAGGAGCTGTGCGCAAACACCCTTTTTATCCTGTTTTCCCAGCTGTAGTTAATGAAGGGGATCAGGGCCCTTTCTGCCTCCGTAAACCACATAGCTCCCTTATCTGTTGCTCCCTTATCCGTTCCTCCCTGCGTGCCCTAGGATGAAGTGAGGGTGGGCCTAGGTCTTCCTCTGAATGCCCAGCTGGAGTGTGCCCTTCCCCAGTTTCCTCCACATCCACTGGAGCCACACTCACACTCCCTGTCAGCTGTTCGACCTTTCCCTTGGAATCTGATTCCAACAAGGGCATGACACACTGCTGAGCAAGGTGGTAGCTGGGACATAGTCAATTTAATGACCTTTTCTGCCTTGCTTGTTAAGCAAGATGTCTGTTGCTGTTAAGTGAATCGTGTTCATTAAGCAAATCCAACTTCCCCATTGACTTTGCCTTTTAGAAGCCAGCTGGGAAGGTTGCAAATGGTAATCATGTGACCCTGGGACAATGCAACTGTCATAAATAAATACCAGTTTGACAAGCGCCCAAATTTTGATCCCATGATTGTGGAGATGCTGCAATGGTTCAAAGTATGAGGACTGGTATTATAAGTTGCTTTTTTTTTCAATGCCACTGTGATTTCGAACAACCACCAAATGAATATTTGTATGTTGTGGACTATCTGTATACTAGAAACAAAGGGCACAATTTAATCTTTGGGAAAGAGTTCAGAGAACAGCAACTGAGATGATCAAAGACCTGGAGAGTAAATCATGAAGAATTGCTGCAAATATTGGGTCTGGGTGGTCTAAAGAAAAGAATTAGGGGCGACATGATAGCAGTGTTTCAGTATTTGAGGGGCTGCCACAAAGAAGAGGGGGTCATCAACTTATTCTCCAAAATATTTGAGGACAAGACAAAGAAACAATGGATGGAAACTAACCAAGGAGAGAAGCAACTTGAATTAAGGAGAAACTTCCTAACAGTGAGGACAATTAAACAGTGGAACAGTTTGTCTTCAGAAATTGTGGGTGCTCCATCACTGGAAGTTTTATTTACCCACTATATATGGGGATGCAGTGGCTCAGATGCTGAGCTTGTCGATCAGAAAGGTTGGCGGTTTTGACGGTTCAAATCCCTAGCACCGCATAACGGAGTGAGCTCCCGTTCCTTGTCCCAGCTTCTGCCAACCTAGCAGTTCGAAAACAGGTAAAAATGCAAGTAGAAAAACAGGGACCCCTTTGGTGGGAAGGGAACAGCGCTCAGTGTGCCTTCGAAGGCGTTTAGTCCTGCCAGCCACATGACCACGGAGACGTCTTTGGACAGCGCTGGCTCTTCGGCTTTGAAACGGAGAGGAGCAGCGCCCCCTAGAGCCAGAAACGACGAGCACGTATGTGCGAGGGGAACCTTTACCTTTACACTATATATACATGTTTTGTTTGGAACATAATAAAGCTAGAACCACTTCTCACTGCAAGTGGAAAAATCTGTTAGAAAATTGCTTTTTGATATCTTCCAAGACACATAACTTCTATGATATGTTTTCTGGGCAAGATAGAAGTTCTTACCTGGTGATAGAACCCATCAAATGAAAACTCAGATTTCTAGGAGTAGAATTTGCTATTGCTAACTCGTTTCTCTTTCAATCTGAAAGAAAGCAGAGGGGAAAAGAAATCAGAAAAGCAACATGACTAGCATGGCGATTTCTTAAAACGACTTAAATGCAAATAATTCAAACTAAGTAGAAAGGGGATAATAAATTGGTAGGAGGTAAACTTGCAGACGGCACTGTATACTTTGGAAGTTCCAAGCTATTCAAAATGTATGCGTTCATTTTATATAACCAGCTACTTGACATACAACTCAGGCTGGTAAATGCATTTTTAAAAAAAAAACAGCAAATAATAACAGCAATATAACAAGCTTATTTTACCAGACAACCAAAACAATCTCACAGGACCATCTGACTAATGCTGGTGGGAGAAACCACATCGCTTGAGTCGTTCATCAACTGTGAGCTGGACTGAATGCCATCCAGTTGCCTGACTGGTTTTATAATCATTGCATTTAAATGCTTATTCCTCTCTTTAATAAGCATCTCAATATGGAGTGTGGTAGAATAGAAAGCTGTAAATAAAGCACAGTGTTTTCTGGCTTTCTGAAAATAGTGAAACAGAGTTGCAGGAAGTAGAGGGTCTTTTCAAGAAGAAAGAGACAAGTCAGCCTGAATCCCTGGTATGCAGGAAGAGAACCAGGGAGGACTCCTTAACCTTTCACAAGGTATATCCAATGGTTATAGGGATTTGGGCTTTAGTCTGGCAAGATTCTGTCCACAGGCGAGCAACAATAAACTACTGTGAAGTAACTTCTGATGTTGTCCTTGGTTCCTTGGGTGTGGCACATACCTCCTGTTGCAGGTTTCCTGATAGACCTGCAGCTGCCCCTCGTTTGCACTGAATTCTCTCAGCAGAGCGTCCCGACTGGGACTTCGGATGTTTCGCCGCGTGTCATACAACTGATTGTTCAGCTCCGCTTGCCGTTGACGCAGCTGCCGAAAGGAGGAATATAGATCTTCCTCGCTTTCCTTTAGAGGAGAAAAAGAAAGAAAAGGGAAAGGGATCTTAGGCAACATTAGAACACCACTGATCAAGAACAAAAATCAAGATTGGATGTATCAGAGGACAAATTTAAGTCATCTAAATTTTTGCCCTTAAGTTATAACCAGACATTGGCCAGATTGAGCCACTCCTGGAAAGACAGGAAATCTTTTATTTTAAATCAAATCGAACATGAAAACATGTATAGTCCTGAATACGTGTTTGTAGCTTTGCTGGTTGGGGAATTCTGGGAGTTGAAGTCCACACTTCTAAAAGTAGTCAAAGCTGGGAAATACTGGTTTAAACTGTTTTAAGCCGCAGTGTTCTTCAATAAATAAGATGAGAAATCCCAAAACTAGACAGCACAGAAGGGAATGTAGTAAATGCTTTAAAAGTAGGAGTGAAGAACATCTTCAACTCTTGCAAATTCTTCATTCCAGCACTCCAATGAAGCTGGGAAAACTCTGACCTAATCTACACCCTACTTCAAACTTGGAAATAGGGGATATGAAATATGGGATATGGAAGGGAGGAAACAACCTCAGCAGAGCTGGCCCACACAAATTCTTCAGGAAAGAAGCCAAACCCAACAGAATGACATGTAGATAAACTCAGTTCTGAAAAAAGTTGAGCTAAAATGGTTCCGAAATGTTTCGCTTAAGAAAAAAAAAAACAGCATTTTCCCCTCGAATAGCCTTCTCTCATGTTTTCTCTCTTTGTTCTTGTAGTCCATTTTGATGACGTGGGGATTAAAGTTCCTTCGCGGTCTGGAGGTGCTCACTGCATTCAACCACAGGAATTTATTAAGAGGAGAAAATTGCACCCCTGAGCTGTTAAGAGTCATCACTAATAGTCTGGGCAGCTTACAATGGTTTTGGTTCCTGCCAGCCAAGTGTTTATTATTTATTTCATTTATTTACAACCCACCTTTCTTATTTTTCTAAATAATTCGAGGTGGCAAACGCACCAATACTTCACCAAAATGTTATTTCCCTTGGATTTTTGCCATCTGGTGAAAGGTGGAATTTGACGTCCACTTACCAAGATCTGCTGCATTTCACAATATATCAGAAGAGAAGCCAAGTCTATGTCTTCGCTGCATCCGTTTTTGAGGGGGACTGACCGATAACCTAAAGGGGAAGTATCAAAAGCATCTCAATTGCCACTTAGAGGCAGTCTCGGACTTGCACACCTGAAGGGACAGACTGAGGTTCACCTGTTCTTATCTCAAAAGGATAGAGTTTACTAGGAAGCGGCAGGGAAGAGAAGGTACCGTGAAGGATCGCAAGACAATCCCACGCCCCAGAGCTGGAAAAAACCACAAGCAGCCACAAGAGATCTCTGCACTTCTGCAACAGGTCAAAAGCAAAAGAAGAATAGAAGCTATCCAGACAATTTTATTTTTTAGCAGAAGGAAAGTTCAGATGTAACAGGAACAGAGTTGGAAAGGACCTTGGCGATCATCTAGCCCAACCCCCTGCTTTCGTAGGAGACCTATATTATTACTGATAGATGGTTGTCCCATCTCTTCTTAGAAACCTCCAGTGATTGGACACCCACAATTTCCAAAGGCAATTTGTTCCACTGGTTAATTGTTAGGTTAGGAAATTTCTCCTTTGTCTTCTCACTTTGATTAGTTTCCATCGTTTCTTGTCCTACCTTTGGGTGCTTTGGTAAACAAATTGGACCCTTCTTCCTTGTGGCAGCCCCTCAAATACTGGAAGATTGCTACCATGACACCCCTTAGTACTTCCTTTCACTAAACTAGACATCCCTAGTTCCTCAACCCTTCTTCATATGTTTTAAAGCCTCCAGTCCCTTAATCATCTTTGTTGTAAAGTAGACCTACCCAGGTCCTGCAGTTGTTCTTTGTATGTTTTCAATTCTAGGCCCCTAGATGTGGTATAAGATAAAGGCAAAGCTTTCTCTTGCACCTACATGCTAGTCGTTTCTGGCTCTAGGGGGCGCTGCTCATCTCCGTTACAAAGCCAAAGAACCAGCGCTGCCCGAAGACGTCTCCGTGGTCATGTGGCCAGCATGATTAAACACCGAAGGCACATGGAACACTGTTCCCTTCCCACCAAAGGGGTCCCCATTGTTCTACTTGCATTTTTACATGCTTTCGAACTGCTAGGTTGGCAGAAGCTGCTGGGACAAAGTAACAGAAGCTCATCCCGTCACACGGCGCTAGGAATTCGAACCGCTGAACTGCCGACCTTTCTGATCAACAAGCTCAGCGTCTTAGCCACTGAGCCACCACATCACCCTAGATGTAGCATAGCCCCCGCCTCAAAAATTCTCAATTAGCTGGCCAATGCAATAACAAAACTTGGCTTTATTAACACCTCTCAAGCAAGAACAATCAAGTTCATACTTTAAAGACTCACATCCTGATTAATCCTGAAAAGGAAATCGTAAAATGTTATGAGAGTGCTTACTCCACAGATGAGAGAAGCGTTGAGAAAGTGTCTGAGATATCACCAGTAAAATTTGAAGATTACAGATGCAAAGATTACATCTCAAAAATTGAGATGTAATTCTACTGTCGCTTTCAGTCCAAACACCTGAGCTAAGAGAGCAATTCTCTCTGCATCAGTCAAACATGTTATGGAAATCTGAAGAGCAACATAATATAGGTAGTCTTCAACATCCGGCCACAAACTGAGCCCCAAATGTCTGTTGCTAAGTGAGACAGTCTCTGGGCTGCCACAGAGAGGAAGGGTTCAAGCTATTTTCCAAAGCCCCTGAAGGCCAGACAAGGAATAATGGATGGAAACTGAACAAGGAGAGATTCAACCTGGAAATGAGGAGAAATTTTCTGACAGTGAGAACAATCAACCGATGGAACAGAAGTTGCCCTCGGAAGGTGTGGGAGCTTCATCACTTGAGACCTTCAAGAAGAGATTGGACTGCCATCTGTCAGAAATGGTGTAGGGTCTCCCGCTTGGGTGGGGGATTGGACTAGATGACCTACAAGGTCCCTTCCAACTCTGATTATCTGTTATTTATTAATTGAGTTTTGCCCCATTTTACGACTCTTTTTGCCACAGTGAAGTTCGTAACCATGGCTGAATCTGGCTTCCCTATTAACTTGTCAAAAGGCCTCAGAAGGGGATCAGATGGACACTGTAACCGTCACAAATACGAGCCGGTTGCCAAGCAATTTGAATTTTGATCATATGGCCATGGGGATGCTGCAATGGTGCAACAAATGGTCATAAATCACTTTTTTGAAGTGCCGTTGTAACCTCAAATGGTCACTAAATGAAAGGATGTAAGTCAAGGATTACCTGTATGCAGAATTCCATGTTTGGATCTGGTATATTTGATATCTACCTGATTTGACTCCTTTGATTGGAAAGGTCGCATGGGCCAAAAAGTTGGAGTCGCTGAACATGTCCTCTTCATAGACAACAAAGCGTAGAAATGCTATGTTAGGGTCATAAATTTCAAATTTCACTTGCTCCTGAAGCGTCCAAACTGGGTTAAGGCCATTGTCATCTGTAACAAAACGAATGCTTTGTTATATCCTCCAGTCCACACACTGGCTTGAAAGCCTGAATACCAAATCAAGCGCTGAGGTTCAGCCATGTATTGTAAGACTTCAAGAGTCTTAAGTGCCTCTTATTTTTATAAAAACAATGACTGGTTTTGTGGCACCTTATAGGTTCCCCAATTTATTATAGCATAGGTGTCAAGATTCCGGCAGTTTACCCCCCATTTAAATCATGAATCTTGAGCCAAATTTCCAAAACTTCAAAAGGATTTATTGGGAGTTAAAATGTCCGGCACTGCCTGGGTGTAGCTGACTCTGAGACACATAATTCATTGTCACCCTGGACCTTGGTTTCCCCCCACCCCTCTGGGTGTATCGTAATTCATATTCTCCAATGGGACACATCCATAGCCAAGAGTCATCAATCAGGGTCTCCAGTTAGAAATTTTCATGGCACAAACTTCGGTCACCTAGTTACTATCTTTGAAAAACTATTTATGGAATGCACTTTCAGTTTGCAAGCTGCCGCATTGCTCCCCCCTCCCTTCCTGTTGCAACTCTAAAAAGACCATAGAAATATTTTATGAGTTGACAATAGGCTTGTGTAGCCCCGGGTACGTTGAACAATCCAGAGAAATAAACATTCTTCTCTTGCTCACAAGAACAAAAATGGAAGAAGTAGTTAAGACAGTGTTATCTAGAGATCATTATTTCTAAACCTTGGCCATCTTTAGATCTGTGGATTTCAACATCCAGAATTCTCAGCAGGGGCCATGCTGGCTGGGGAATTCTGGGAGTAAGTAATACCCAAGTCTTAAAAGGTGCCATGGTTGCATACCCCCTGATTTAGCAATAGCAATAGCACTGAGACTTAAAAACCACTTCACAGTAGCTTACAGCCCTCTCTGAGTGATTTACTGAGTCAGCCTCTTTGCCCCCACAATCTGGGTCCTCATTTTATCAACCTTGGGAGGATGGAAGGATGAGTCAACCTTGAGTTGGTCAGGATCAAACTGTTGGCAGTGGGCAGAGTCAGCCTGCAATACCTGATGGATGGATGGATGGGTGGGTGGGTGGAAGGGTGGAAGGAAGGAAGGCAATAGCAACGGCACTTAGACTAGTATACCGCTTCACAGTGCTTCACAGCCCTCTCTAAGCGGCTTACAGAGCCAGCCTCTTGCCCCCAACAAACTGGATCTTCATTTTATCCACTTTGGAAGGATGGAAGGCTGAGTCAACCTTGAGCCTGGCGAGATTCAAACTGCCCCATTACAGGCAGCCAGCAGAATTAGAATTTACACCATATAAGTCCTCTTCCAATTAAAAGATCAACCCAATTTTTAAAAAAGCAGCAACTAAGTACTTACTCACAACCGTTGTCTTGAACTTATTGTTGTCATATTCAGCCCCACAGATCTCCACTTCTACAAATGGGCACGCAATGCTTCTTCCACACTTGGGAAGATGTCGAGCAGCAATGACCTGTTTCAAGGCAGTGTGCAACATTCAAATTATTCTAAGTAAAACTGAATTACTGGTGCAAGTATCCAGAAGCTGTTACTCAAACCA
Organism: Hydrophis major; assembly: GCA_033807585.1. Lineage (NCBI taxonomy): Eukaryota > Metazoa > Chordata > Lepidosauria > Squamata > Elapidae > Hydrophis > Hydrophis major. Next base: position 8,306,910 of record CM066338.1, read on the forward strand.
GATCATAATTTAATAACAGCTTCTTCCTCTGATTACATAAGGCACAACTAATTCAAGAGCAAAGATTCAGTCACATCCATCATTCCTGTTTAGCTAAGCATTCAACTTTGGGCTGTTTGTCAAAGCAGATTTTTGTAACGATTTTAATTGTATTAACCACACTGAGCATACATTTGAATAATACTGGTTATTGCTACTACCCTATAGCAGGCAGGGTAATAACTGTGGGGTCCTTGGTGCTCTCTGAGCTTGGTGGTTTCCTTGCAGATGTTTCATTACCAAACTAGGTAACATCATCAGTGATAGAAGAGAGGGGTGAGGAGGAGGAGGATGACGACTGGGGTCCATGGTGCTCTCTGAGCTTAGTAGTTTTCTTGCAAACATTTCATTACTAAACTAGGTAACAAAATCAGTGCTAGACGAAGAAGAAAACAACCTCACCCACAGTGACAGGGAAAGCCGCTGAAATATAAAATGAGAGCGAACCCCACTACTCCCTTCTAGCACTGATGATGTTACCTAGTTGGGTAATGAAGCGTCTGCAAGAAAACCGCCAAGCTCAGAGAGCACCAGGGATCTCCACAGTTCAACCCTGAGCTTCAAATATTCTCTTCTAAAGGTAATAATTATTCAAGACATTATTATTCATAATATAATTATTCAGAACAATAGCAGAATCAGATGGGGATGATTTTACAAAAAGCCAACTTTCGATTAGCAAATATATAACTAGAAAGGTGGCTTGAGGGCTGACATTTGAGCAGATCCCTGGAAAGTGGTGCTTTGATGACAGAGGCTCAATAAGTACAGTTTCATAATTTGTCGCACCCACATGTTAAGACTAATATTTGTTGCTACCTTGGGCATAAAAACCCACAAAGGCTCTGCTCTCAGCCCATGAAAGGGCTCCAGTTCTTCAGCAGTATTTGCAGAAGCTCCAATCTAACAAGGCTGCCAAGTTATTAACTCAAAAGGAAAACCTCTTACGGACACACACACACACCATGTTCCTTGTCTGCCATTCATGGCGGGAAAAACATTTACCCTCACGGTCAAAATCATTTGCAGCTTCTTCTTGCATTCGTTAGGCACCGGGTCGTAGGCCTCGTTTCTCATGCTTTCCGGCTGCAGCACGAAGCCAGTCCCACCGTTGAGGGAGAACAGCGCTTGATTCATTTGCATGTATTTATCTGAATATTTAGAATTGGGGATGGGGGAGGAAAGGACATTAGCAGGATGGTTACCTGGTTTAACCAAAGGACTGGTGAAAAGCAAAATCTCCTAAAGAATAAAGGAACTGGAGCTTTTTTAAACCAACCTAGGACGAAAACAAGCAATGTGGAACAATCGAACTATGGGGTACTTCCTGAGAAGATGCAGCCATCGTCCCTCTCAGTGGAAATGAAAGAACTATAATAGGCAGCTAGTCCTCAACGTACGACAACAGGAAGGACTGGAACTTCGATCTCTAAATGAAGTGGTCGTTAAATAAGTTAAAACATATAAAGAATGGTTGCTGGAATTGGGTGTGTCTAGTCTGATGAAAAGAAGGACTTGGGGTGACATGATAGCAGTCTTCCAATATCTCAGGGGCTGCCACAAAGAAGAGGGAGTCAGGCTATTCTCCAAAGCACCTGAGGGCAGGACAAGGAGCAAATGGGTGGAAACTAATGAA